>JAQZBX010097887.1:0-11646 GCA_029593785.1 Cabassous unicinctus | reverse complement strand
TCTGTGTCTGCTTATCTCCCCCTTGCTGTGAGGTCCTGCCACATCAGCCCACGGCGCCGCGGCCTGCCCTCACAAGGAGGCGCCGGGAAGCAAACCCGGGCCTCCCATATGGTAAACGGGGGCTCTATCCACTGAGCCACACCCGCTTCCCGCTGATGCCCTTTTTAAAAGCTGTTTCTCGTTTGGTGCGCACCAAGGCCTGTGAGCAGTGTGCGTGCTGAGGGCACCGCGGACGAGCTGAGGGCCTCCACTCCCTCGAGCTCCTTCCCCACCTGGCTTCCTCGCCCGTCCTGAATTCTGGGTTCAGCCCCCGCTTGGAGTTTGTCTCCAGTGCACACGGCCCTGAACAGTGCGTTGTGCAGCCGCCTTGTTCCTGAGCTTTAGACCCGTGCTGGCCTCCGCCACTTCCTCCCGTGAGGGCACCCATGGTGCTGGCGTGCAGCCCGAAGCGTGACTGTTGGCACCGCTCTCATTTGGGGGGCTGGGGAAGCACCATCCACCCTCTCACTGTGCACACTCTTCTCCCTGTCTCCAGGGCACAGGGGCTCTGGACCTTCGGGGTGGGGGAGCTCCTCCCAAATGGCTCCCAGAAGTTTCCAGACGCCCCCGAGTTTCTCTTCCCACCAGCCGTGGGAAAGACTTGCTCTTTCCTAACATTTGGTATTAGCCGGCTCCTTGTTTTTGACAGTCCTGGTGGATATAGTGTTATCCGGGAAATGGAGATGAATGAGGCTGGGTATCTCTTCTTGTCCTTGTTTAAAAGGCCTGTTCCTGTTGTAACCCGTTTTCTTTTGGGTTGATTTTTAGGAGTTCCTTCTAGAGTCTAGGCACCAGATCTCTGAGTAATACAGATTGCAAATATCGTCTCTCCTGGTTTTCCTAGTCTGCATCCTTTTTTGTTTGTTTCTCACTTTTTATAGTATCTTTTGGGGAACAGAGGATCTTAATTTTAATGTAGGTGAATTGATGAGTATTAGTTTTATGGTTGGTGTTTTTATATTTTGTTATTTTTCTCTGCCTAGAAGTCATATATATTCTCTTTGCAATTTCTACCCTTAGGCCATCAGGAAATGATTTGGAGTGGAGGGGGTGGTGAAGACGGGCTCTCCCTGCAGCCCCCCTCCTGTGCCCACCACTGCTGTGGGGGCCGTGCCCTGGGCTCTCGGCTGCCCCGTGGGTTGGTGGGCAGGCCTCTCCCTGCAGCCCCCCTCCTGTGCCCACCACTGCTGTGGGGGCCGTGCCCTGGGCTCTCGGCTGCCCCCTGGGTTGGTGGGCAGGCCCTCCACTCGCTCCTCGCTGCTTGGGGCCCTTGTTCATGGCACGTGTCAGCTCGCAGAGACCTGCACAGCTCTCCTGAGATTTTGGTTGAAATTTCGCTATGTCTGTCAATGGGGGACAGGTTGCTACAGACGCGGTGAGCCTCCCTGTGCATGAAAATGGTATCTCTCTGTTTATTTGGATATTCTTCATCTTTTTGGAAGCTCTTTAATGTTCTCTGAACAGGGACTTGCCCAAATTAAGATATGTTTGTACTGGGGTATCTTTATTTCTTTTTCTCCTTATGTGAGTACCGTAATATGTTCGTTTTTATTCGCACAGCCGTCGTGGAGAGCGTCTGCCTTGCACGAGGCACTGGAGACGAGCCAGGCAGGTGGAAACAAGTATCTGTCCTCGGTCTGCCCTGGCGGGCCGGTCCCATTCTAGCTAGACTCAGGGTGAGGTAATAGCAAGATAAGGGCGCGTGGAGCAAGGACCCCGCAGAGGGCTGGGTTTCCTGACCTCATTTGCTGTGGAGGGTTTTCCCTCTATTCTGGGACCAAACCAGAGTTTGTAGAACTGGCCTGGGAGCCTCACTGGCCACATGAAATCACCCCAGCAATTACGTCTTTGCAGGTTTGCTTCTCTAGGCGTATGGAAGGGTGCCTGGCTTGTCCAGGCTTTGGGAATGTGGACTTTGGGACTGTGGATGGAGGTATAATAGATGGGAAACCTACACTTAGGTTTAGGCAACCTACACTTGCGGGCTGTGTACGGCGGATGCAGGTTCTTTTGCCCAGTAGATACCTGCTGAGCCTTTGCTGTGTGCCAGGTACCACACTGAATGCCTGGAATGCGCTGCCTTGCGGAGCCCTCAGTCCTACCCACAGACCAGGGCTCAGCCAGGGTCTGAGCCCGGGTCTCCCCCTTTTTAAGAAATCTGTGTGCTAGTGTATGTGTGTGCACCATCAAATGGTTATTTTAGACATTTTAAGTGTACAGTTCCCTCGCATTAATATATGCACAGGGGAGTGGGTGTGGCTTGAGCGGTCGAGCGCCTGCTTCACACATGGCAAGTCCCTGGTTTGGTCCCAGTGCCTCCTAAAAACAAAAACAAACAAGCAAACAAACAAAAAAACCAACTCAGGGGAGCCAACATGGCTCAGTGGTTGAGCACCGGCTTCCCACATATGAGGTCCCGGGTTCAATCCCCGGACCCGGTACCTCAAAGAAAAAAAATAAAAGTAAATACACACAGTGCTGTGCTTCCATCACTACGATCACCGTGACCAAGATGTTTCCATCCCCTGAAACAAATTCTGCCCCCGTACCCCCTCACCCAGCCCCTGGTGTCTCTGAAGTTTCTTATTCTGAGTATTTTGTGTAAATAGAGTCATACAATGATTGTCCTCTTGTGTCTGTCTTGTGTTGCTCAGCAGCATGTCTTCAGGGTTCCCGTGTCGTAGCGCGTGTGAGCACATCATTCTTGCCTACGGTGAGCGATGTCCACTGGGCGGTGGCCCTCGTTTTGTTTGTCCGTCATCTGCCAGTGGCAGCTTCCACCTCCTGGCTGTTGGGAATGGTGCTGCTGTGGACACTGACTCTGTCCGAGTCCCCGCTTTCACGTCTTTGGGTAAATGCCTAGAAGTGGGCCTGTCTGGGCAATAGGGTAGCTCTCTAGTTAACTTCCTGAGGAACCGCCAAAGCGCTTGCCGTGACGGCTGCGCCATTCTACATTCCCACCAGCCAGCAGTGCCCGAGGCTTCCTGTGTTCTCTGCATCCTCACCAGCACGTGAAGCTTATTTATTTTCAATAACAGCTGTCCCCGTAACTGTGAAATGGTCCAGAGCCTCCTTTCAGCTCCGGCCGCCGACTCCTTGAGGTCACGACAGCGTCTCCCTCCACAGCAGGGAGGTGTTCTCACGGGGCCCAGACTGGGGGCTGTGCCCTGCACCCACACTTGCACTCCCAAGCCACTCCCGTCTGCCTCGTAGATTTTTACTGTGTCTGGACACCACTACCACTCTAACTTATAAATTGCTTTGGTTTTTATTCAGTTTCTAAATTTTGAGCACACTTGAGCGGGAACTGGAGCTCCAGGGCTTCCCTCGATGGGACAGGGTTAAAGCCATGCTGACCCTGTCCTGGCTTCCTGCCTACACGGGGAAGCCCTCAGCTGCAGGCTCCCGGTCCTGCCAGACCTTGGGTGAAGCACTTTCTTTTAGCATCAGCTTTCTTGGCTGCAGACCTGACTGATCTCCCTGCTGTGTACAGGGCTCTCGTGGGGCCTGAAGGCTGAAACAGGAAGCCCCTGTGCCCGACATCCCATTGACTACCTGTTGGTCTAGTCCAGCTGTGTTCCCCAAGAATATGGACGCTGGGGGAAGTTGGCGCTTCACTGGGGGGGAATCCTTGATGGTCTGCTGCCCGCCAGCCTCCCAGGCACAGCAGGGACTCAGTCGGTCTGGCAGGTAGTTCAATCAATATCTCCTGCCTTCTAAAGTGAGCTTCGGGTCACTTGAGAGCCCCTAGCTGCCATAGCTCGTTCTGGAAGCTGCATGTTTTCCTGCTCCCTGGGGCCCCAGATCAGTCATCAGAGGGAGTCGGGACCCAGCCTCCCTTGCCGAACACGCTGCTCAGCTGTGGGCATTCCCTCAGGCCAACGGGCAGCAGGTGGCACCCGGTTGTTGGCATCTGTGTCACGAGCAGTGTGCCTTCTCCAGACGGCCCTGGCGCAGGCTGGCTGGAGGCGCGGTGTGGGTGTGCCTATGGATGCCTAAGATCCTGGAGGCTGCCCTTCCTGTCTGCAGGCCTCTTCCAGCCCTCTCTCCTGAGGCTCCTGCCGGCTTCTGCATCCAGGGCTTCTCCATGGAGCTGGGCAGACTAAGAAGCCACCCAAGGCCCCTGCAGCGTTGACGCTTGGAAAACCGGCAAGGTCCCAAACATAGATGGCTGAGGCGGTTCCACACGCTGTGGTCCTTGGCGAGGGGTCACTGGCTGTCACGTCACAGTTCAGGGTGACCGGTGGGCTCTGCACATGAGGCCTGTAGAGTCACAATCCCGAGCGTGAAGTCAGGGGTTGCCAGTGACCCGAGCTCCCCTGGGGAGTGTGTTGCTGAACAGGTGCTTTTTATCGTGGTGACGGGTTACTCACTGTGACCAGAAGATCTCAGTGAACCATGCTAAGCAGAGCTTACAGTTTTAAGTCACAACTTAAAAATCGGGCCAGGGTCCTCTGAGGGCATTGGAAGGAAAAGCGCTTGTACAAACGATGGCTCAGGAGCAGCGCCGCGCTCTCAGCGCAAGATCAGCCGCCCTGTCCAGCACATGGTTCCAAGCCAGCCTGCAGGCCCTGCTCAGCAGGTGCCGCCCCTCCAGGCAGGCAGGTGCAGCAGCCCAGGTGGCTGGATCATTCCAGAAAGGGGAGGCTTGGGGCTCTTCTTCCCCAGTGGCTGGGACTGAGGCCCCTTGGGTTTTTTCAGACGGGCTCCCCGAGAGATTGATTCTCTGCACAGTGGCACTGAGGCCGTGCCTCTTGGTGGGTGAGCTGCGGTGAGGCTGGCGCTGGGCTGGAGGCCTAGGGGGCGGCGCCAGGTGCTGCAGCTGTGTTCTGGGTGCTGCACGGAGGGACCACCCGCCTCGGCCCATCCTGCTCGGCCCCCAGAAGCCACAGAAATGCGTCCCCATGCACGTGCCCCTCTCCGCGTCGGTCCATGTTATTGGGGTTCCATCTGGGGAGTCAGAGTAACTGCAGATTCCGAGGTCCCCCAACCTGGGTGCAGGCATCCCTTCATCCCACCCCTGCCCAGGGACCCCGAGTCGGTCCCAGTGCTACGTGAGCACATGTGCAGAACTGTGAGATTTTCCTGGAAGTAACAGGACTCTGCAGTCCTTACTTTGAATTCGGGGAGGAGCCTTTGTAGAATAGCTTTGGGAAGGGGTCCCTCTGCCCCTTCGTGCATAATGATCAGCTTCCGGAGGAGGTGGAAAGCAGCGCCTGCTTCCACGCGGCGGGGTGCATGGACACCTGGTGTCCGCCTGGCCAAGCCCTCGTGCCCTGAGGTGACCTTGTGACACTCCTGCAGTGTCACGGGCGCTGGTCCCCCGTGCAGTCAGCCTGGGCTGTGTGGAGGTCTCGGTAGGACCTGCTGGCCTTCCCGGGGCCTCGGAGGAGTTGGCTGAGTGTGCGTTGAAGTGGGGTGGGCGATGAGGCACTCTTTCTGGCGAGCTGATTTTCTGGCTGTGAATATTAGTTGGTTGTGATTTTGGTTTCACTAACCAGTGTTGGGAAAGCTACGTAGAAGGGGTCTTGAATCCCCCATCCCCTTGGGGGTGGCGGGAGAGCAGGATGGGCTGCAGCCCTTTTCTTGAAAGCCATCACAGTTCATCACAGGCTTGTTCAGACTTAGCCAAGATTCAGGCCACCACAGCCAGTATTCCAGCAGCGCTTACCGTGGAGATTTGTGTCTGTGACTTCTGACCGTATGTGTGTCCCTCGTGTAGTAACCAGGCCAAGTTGGCTGTGAATGGTTGAGCCTGCTGGGACGCCTACCTGCTGGGTCACGTGACGCACATGGAGGCACAGGGCCAGAGGTGCTTTCTTGTGATGGTTGTTCGCAGCTGAGCCGGTGTCGGCCTCTTTGGGCTGCCTGTGTGGGCGTGCCACCCCTTGCCGGGGACCCCGGGAGCTGTAATGGAACTTTGGGCTCCACTGAGGCTGGGACACACCCAGGCCACGCCTCTTCCTCCCTGCAGTCAACCCTGGGCGTCCAGCGTGTTTGGTGTGGGCTGCGTCCGTGCCCTGAGCTCCCAGGTGAGCTGGCTACTTTCTGCCTCTTGCATCATCCCCTTGTATGCAGGCTGGCCTCACGGAGGAAACGCTCTCCTAGCTGGAGCCCACTTCTGTGTCCCCTGTGTGAGCAGGGCCGGGGGCATCTCCCACTAGACGCCGGGCCCCTCACCAGGCAGATCCGAAAGCACATTGAAAGTCGGCATGCTCCGAAAGAGACCTGTTACCTCTGCACCTCTGAAGCGCCCTGAAACTTTGCAGTGAACAGGGAAGTACCATGTCTGTGTGCCTTTGGTGAGCAGATGACTTGAAAAGCTGGAGCCCCCCAAGACTATGTGAAGGCAGAGTCGGGGGCCCCAAGATGCTCCTCTCTGTCTCGTTTGTAGGTTGCTTCTTTAAGGTAAGGAGTGATATATTCCATTTGGTGGTGTTTTTTTTAGGGGAGACAGTTTGGATCAAAGGGGGAGCTGTTGGTGAGGGCTTTCTGTGCCAGGCAGTGGGGAGGCCTTCCTGGGGTTTGGCGTCTGCCCCAAGGGAGAGGGTGCTGGTGCACCTTTTGTAAAGGTGGTGAGCCCGTAGCTGGTGGCCGAACCGTTTTGACTTCTGGGCTGACCTCTGCATTTGGGGGAGGGGGCAGAACTGGTATTTTTTATTTATCCTCTGTTCAGCACTGTGCCTACCATTTTTATGTGTATTCGTCCACCAGTTATGTATTCTCAAATCTGGATGGAAGAAGGGCGTTGGCTGGAGTGGCTCGCCAGGGCCACAGGGCCAGGCTTGGAGCCGGGGGTCATCGCCGTCAGAGCCAGCCTGCACAGAGGGGGCTGAGGGGCGGTGTGCCCAGAGAACAGCGAGAGCCGCGCTGCTTCTCTGCACATGAGTGGCCTGTCAGCTCTCCTCCTTTGTCCAGCTGGTTTCCAGAGGATTGGGAGGGACTTGGTTTGTCCTTTGCACCCCTGGATTTTCAAAGCTCCAATTTGAAACTTTTCCCCTGGGCCGTGGACTGCTTCAGATAGCAGCGCTCAGGAGCTTGGGGTTAGTGGGCTTAGCCCCTGGCTTGGCTGCAGACAGCCCTCCCATCCCCGGGCTTCCATCCCTGGCCGTGGGCCGTCCTGCTCGGTGCCTGGCTTTCACCAAGCTTCTCCTGGGGCCTTTCAGCCTGCCCGGCCCCGACTCGGTGCTGTCTGCGGGAACGTGGAAGATGGGGAGCAAGTGCGGTTCCAGAGTCAGGGTGCGGTGGACCCCGTGCTGGCGGCACCCCAGGCAGACTGAGGTGGAGGGGCCGAGAGAGGGCTTTGCCAGTTAGGGGTGCAGTGGAGGGCGGCACGCTCCAGGCAGAGGGCCTGGTCTGTCCAGAGGAAACGAGTGTCGGGACAGTCCACGCACCCGCAGTGGTGAGCAGCTCAGAGGGGGGCCCTGGGGGCAGGCCGTGGGGTCCATGGCTCCCACTGTGTGCCGGGTACCCTGAGGTGCCAGGGAGACGGGAGGGCAGGCACCCAGCTGCAGCCCCCATGGGGTGCGGTCTAGCTTCCTTTGGCGAGCTGGTTGTCCGGGGCAGGCAGGCCCCCGCGTGGGACCGCGCGCTGCTGGCTGCCTTGGACATTCTTAGAAGGACCAAGTAGAGCTCGTTGAGTGTTGAGCCCGTGGGGAAAAGGCCATGTCTGAGGAAGAGCCTTCTCTCCTCCCTTTTGGAGGCGGGTGAATTTGCTCTTTGCTCTTTGGACGGCTTTCAGGCTCAGAGCCTGGGCACAGCCTGTCCCGCGGGTGTCCTTGCCCTCTGTCTGCTTCTCCTCCCAGGGTCCCAGCCTCCTGGCCTCTCCCCACACTGGCTCTGCAGCCCGGGAATCTTGGGCAGCAGCAGGCTCCAGAGTCCCAGGCGCTGAGAGCAGCCTTTCAGTCGGTTTGGGGTCCGCCCTGGGAGCCCGGCAGAGGGAACCCAGGGACACGAGCCTGTCCTAGCTTGCTGCTGTCTGGGTAGATTTAGGAAGACTTTGCTGCAAAAGCAGTGGGAAAGCAGAGATCTCTGCCTCTGGGACTCAGCCCTGGATTTCCTGGCTGGCTCTTTCAGTGCCCCCACCCAGATGACAGGATCGCCGCTTTTCGGTTGTGTTCTGTGCTGGCAGCAGAGTCACGCTCTGCCCTTCCTCTTCTTATCCCCTTGGCTTCTAGCCTGCCAAGGAAGCCAATGGGCCCAGGAAATCTGCTCAGCGTGAGGGCGTTTCCGTCCGACTAGCTGAACCTCCGCAGAGGCTCTGTGTCTGCCTGCCAGATGTGTGCGTAGCCAGCCATTCTCTCTGCTTCATGGTGAGCTGCACGGACAGACGCCCCTGCTGGAAGCTGGCTGTCCCTTTTTTATCACCAAGAGCCACAGAAACGCAAGGCAAGGGGAACCTTCCGCCTTGGTGTTTTCGTTCATGCTTTACTCAACATGGGATGTTTAGCTTTGGACTATGAGAAAGCTGCTGTGTTACATTGTGGAAACTCACAGGCTCCTGGCACTGTGCCTTATTTCCCACCTGTTCGTGATTGTGCCGCGGTCCACCTTCGCGGCTCGCACGTGGGAGCCACCTGGGGAGCTTTTAGAAAGCTCGCTGCTGGGGCCCCACTCCAGACCCTTTTTGTGGAGCTCTCTGGGGAGGTGCCAGGCAGCCGCATTAATTCTAAGATTCTGAGCTGCGGCGGCAGCTGTCTCCTTCTAGAAACCGGTGTGTGCGCCCTGGTAGCTGCTGTGTGCGGAGAATCTAGAAGCCGCGCAGTCTCCGGAAGAGACTAGATATGCTGGGCAGGTCGTGGACCCCGGGGCATGCCAGGCTGAGCGTTTCCATGCCTGCCGGCTCCTGGGCTTGTCCCCCACCACCAAGTCCAAGAACGGGGGAGTGGTGGCCTGGTGCCTCGAGGCGAGCCCCAGAAGGTGAGTTTGGCAACCCTTGGGCCCTGCCAATTTGTGGAAAGTGGGGCACTGGTGCGTCTTGCGAGTCATCTGAGGAGGACATCTCTCTGAAATGAACTTCCAGGATCTTTGCCCTGAAAAGCCGGGCAAAAAGGAGTGTGCCTCACCTCCTCCAGGTAGCTGGGAGCCCTTTGCTGATGACGGCGGTCGTTTTTCCCCAGAGATGGCAGCAAGTGGTGTCTGCACAGCTCGGCTCCGGCTGGTGCCCTCTGCCGTGGTGCTTGACGTTTGGGCTCGCTCTCGAGCAGACTCTGGCTGCCTCCTGGTCTGCTATCGCGTCGCCAGCTGTTGCTTCCCACTCCCACCTTCAACCGCTCCTCTGCCCTGCTGGCCGCCTCTGACCAAGCTTCTGATCCAGCGCGTGGAGCCAAGATAAGCCAAGAGGAGCCTGCGCCTGGGGCGTGGGCTGCCCTGTGGCTCATGGGGGCGAGGTCCCTGTTGTAGCTGCAGTCTAAACTGCAGTTTCAGGTTCCTCCTTCAGCTGGCATTTTTAAACTGGCGTCCGCGGTGCAGCTCGTCTTTTTTGAGTTGAAGGTGAGTTTGCTATAGCTGGTGTTTCCGTCTGGATGTCGCAGTTCTGAGTGGGCCCCCTTGAACCGCTGGCCTCAACAGACCACGTCCCGGGCATGTGCGCGGCTTGGGGCCTGGCAGTAGCCAGCCCTTCGTAGGGGGCTCGGCTTTGAGAGTAGGTGCTCGTTTTCCCAAGGAGGAGCGAAGGACTTTGCCGGAAACCTCTTGGGTTTGAATTTTCAGTTCTGGGGGTGTTTGGACTTCTCAGAGAAACCCCTGGAGCTGCCCGCTCCTTTGCTGACAGTGCCTTGTTGGACCCGCGCTTCTCTCCAGCAGCCCGTCCCGTGGTCCAGGGTGGGCAGCGAGGCCCCTTGGGGGCGACTGCACCTGGGGGTGGGCACCCAAACCAGGCTCCTCCCCCGGGTCCCTTCCCGGGCCCTGGCAGCTCGTCGAGTGCGCAGTCTCTGGCCTGCTTGTCAGCCGAAGGGGGAGTGTTGTGGCACAGAGACCTCATTTGGGAGGCCCAGGCGGGGCCACGTGAGAGGCGGTCATTCGCGCTGCCGTGTACAGGGCACTCGTTGCTGCCCAGGCCGCCTGGCTGGCTGAGTGTGCTCAGGGTGGCTGTGGGGCCGTCGGGGCAGAATCGCAGAGCATCGCAGCGTGCCACGGTGAGCCGACTTGACGGGCTGGGCCGTCATACGTGGCCAGGAGCTCTGAGGGTGAGCGAGGCCTCTTCCCTCCTGTTGTCTTTGAAGAGGACGTTGAAGGTGGCTTTGCCGTGTGCACAAACGCTGTGTCTGTGAACGTCTTTAGAGTCACTCACGCGTGAGACCTTCCAGCAAGAAGTGCCCTCAGGACGGCTGTCCTCCTATTTAAAGCATGATGGTGATGAGAAGAGACCCCGAAGCTCCTGGCCCCCCCAGTCCTGAGTCCATGCCAGTCTCCTCCGTTGTCCATCTGTCCCTGACTGCACACTTCAGGGCCAGGGTGCGAACCCCCGAGGACAGGACCAAGAGCCTGCCTAGTGGCCATGTGTGACATGAATAAATGAGAAATCCAACGTTTCAGCTAAACTAGGGACGCCCCAACTGACGGGGTGCACGGAGCCGCCCCTGGCGCCTGCGCTTGGCCAGCCTGGCCAGGCCAGCGGTCCTCGGCCTGTCCTCCCCTCCACAGCCGTCTCCCGACAGGCACACACCAGGCCAGGCTTATCGGAATGGGCAACGCTGGGTGTGCCCGGGCGGGCGGGTGCCCCTGAGCCGGGCCGTGGCCCTGCTGCTCTCCATTCCCGTCCCGTCCACGGGGACCTCCTTTCAGGCTCAGATAGGCCACCTCCGCCTCATCTCTCAAAAGAACAGAAGTTCTCAGGTCTCTGCAGTCCTGCCCTGGGTTGTGCATCCTCCGCACCAGATGGCCTGTGCCACTGTCGTTGCTCGCCAGAGGTGCCGGCCAGCCAGGAGGGGGCTTGTGTCTAAGCGGGGCCAGTGTGGAAACGAGCAGACCAGCACCGTGGCAACGCCTGCAGCCTGGAGCCCTGCTGGCCTCGGGGCTGTGCCCGCCCTGGGTCTTGTCTCCTCGGCGCTTAGCTGAGCGAATGGGTGAACTTCCGGCCCCTGCAGGCCATCCGTCTCGGCCGCGCTCTGGGGATACGTGCGCCTCTTTATTATTAAAGGCATGTGACTTGAACAGGATTGGATGGGGTTTTTCTTTTTCAGCACCCATGGTGCATTTCTTCACCTGAAAGTAGAATGCGTTTTGATGCCATTTCTATGGCAACTGGTGAACTCCAAGGGAACAAATTCTATTTTTGTGTTCTAATGTGGTAGCAGGATTGGTGAAGGCACATTAAAAATTCCATTGTAAGTCAGCATTGCATTTTGAAGAGAACTAAATGGTGCAGTACTCAATTTTTTAAACTTTTTTTTCAATTGAAGTTTATCATTCATGTGAACAACTATAAACAATAAACATATAAGTTGTGAGCTTACAAAACAAGCATGCATATCATCATTATACAGGATTCCAATCCATCACCCCACCACCAACACCTTGCATTGTTGTGAAGTAATTGTTACAAACTGTGAAGTGGCATTGACAAAACTGGGAAGCGGATGGGCTCCACCAGTTGGGCGCCTGCCT
>JAQZBX010097886.1:0-11640 GCA_029593785.1 Cabassous unicinctus | reverse complement strand
GGAAACCACAACTGAGTCTGACTCTGTCACTCTGGGAAGTATAAATTTCAAAGTAGGGCCCCCTGACAAGGCACCAAACTCTTGAACTATCTTCCCTGACTATAGTGTCTGAATATCTCCAGAGCCCTCAGGAGCCTGCTATTTGGAGTAGAATCTATTTTGGCAGTCAAAGAGACCCTGGTGTGTCCTTCATAAGCCTTACCTCTAGAATGACCCTGATACACTTTGAAATCTTTTAGCCATATAAACTCATTTGTCTTTACCTTTTCCCCCTTTTGGTGAAAGTCCTTTTCCAGTTGCAATGCTAGTTGGTCCTTAGTAGTACTCCCTCGGTGCCAGGAAGGCTCATCCCCAGAATTGAAGTCCCATGCTGAGGGGAAGTTAATGTATCCATGTGCTGAGTTTGGCTTAGAGAGAGCCCACATTTAAGCAACAAGGAGGTCCCTGGAAGGTAACTCTTAGGCACCCTTTAATACTAGGCCAAGTTTCAATTTCAAGAGAAAAGCATCATATGCACAGTTTTCAATTTCAAGTACCTGAAAAAGGACCATCCTCTTTTACCTGTCATTACCTCTGTATTTCAGGGATTCCCTCTGATCTACTGGAGAATGTGGTAGAGTACCCCAGGATGGGATTTGAAATTTCTTCAGTTATTGTGTGAATCTCCACCCACTGTGACAATGCCACATGAATATTTGAACAAATTTATATGCCTTATATGTATGACTAGGTGAGCTTCCTCCCATGTATCCCCCATCACTGACAACCCACAACAATTATCCTACCCTGCTACAGTTGTAATGCTTCTGTGATCCAAAATTTCTTAAAAAATGAAGTTAATAAAATAGCCAAATAAGAGTAATAATAAAATGAAATAATAATTATACTTTTAAAAATGAGAAATAAAGTACAAATTTTTTTTAAAATAAAAGAATAAAACTTGGGATAATAAAAATAATGAAAACTATTTAAAAATTTTTTTTGACATTTTCACTTTCATCACTGTAAGATCTGTTGTCTTATATGTACATGGACATTTTCTTCCATTTATTCCTCCAGTGTCTTTTTTTTTCTTTATTTTGTCCTCAAAGAATATTTAGTTTGCAGAATATTCATGTACTGAATACAGGGGACTCTGATATACCCAACACCCTTCCCCTTTTCCCCCTTCCCCTATAAACACCATTTTATATGTGGATTGTACATTTGCTACAACTGATGTACAATCATTGAAACATAGCAACCAACTCTGGTAAGTGGATTACATTATGGTTTACATTTTGGTTCATACACTTTTATAAACTTTGATGCAATTCAACATGGTGTGTATCCATCATAACAAGGTCATATAGAATACTTTCAACTCCTCTTTTTTCAATATGTTTTGTCTATTTGGGACCCCTTGCCCTTCAAAATGAAAAATAGTAAGACACTGGGGACCAAATGGAAGAAAATTTCGCTGTACTTAAAGGACAACAGATATTATAGTGATGAAAGGCAAAATGTGAAAAAAAAATAATATTTTCATTATTTTTAATATCCCAGTTCTAAAATTTTATTTTATTTTTAGTTTTCTTTAAATTTTTATATATTTATTTATTATATTTAAACTTGCAATTATTATTTCATTTACCTATTAATTGCATTTGGCTATTTCATTAGCTACATTTTTTAAGAAGTTTTTGGCCATAGAAGCGTTACACCTGGGGCAGGGGAGGATCATTGGTTTGGGTTGTCAGTGATGGGGGATACATCAGAGGAAGTTCACCGGGGCATACATATAAGGTATATAAATGTATTCAGATGTTCATGGGCATTGTCACCGAGAGTAGAGATTCATACAATAACTGAGAGAATATTGAATTCACATCTTGAAAAGCTCTGTCAGGTTCAATAATGGAGTAGCAACTGTCCCCCAAGTGCAGGGACAATCACTAGTGGGGGAAGATGGTCCATTAATGGGCCCTTGATATTGATGACTATGCTTTTGAGCCTTTGTTATTGAAATTGAAACTTAGCCTAGTGTTGTAGGGTGCCTAAGGGTTGCCTCCTGTAATCCTCCTTGTTGCTAAAATGTGGCCTCTCTCTAAGCCAAACATAGCATATAAATGCATTACCATCCCCCCAATGTGGTGCATGATTCCTGGGGATGTGCCTTCCTGGCACCAAGGGATTACAACCAAGCATCAACAAGCAAAGCTACTGGAGAAAAACTCAAATAAAAGGGCAAAAAGGTAAAGACAAATGAATTTATATGGTTAAGAGACTTCAAAGTGAGTCGGGAGGTCATCCCAAAGGTAACGCTTATCCACATCTCAGCAAGATCTCACAGACTACCAAAGTGGATACTATTTCAAATAGTGGGTCTCCTGGTGGCTGTAGAGACACCCAGGTCCTATGGTGAGGGCAGAGAGCTCTGGGGTTTGATGTCTTGCCCGTGGGTCCTACTTTGGAGTTTGTGCTCCTGAGAATGACAGATTTGGACTCAGTTGCAGACTCCCTACACATGGCTTGTTGGTCTCTACTATTTAAACCTATATTTGGTCTTGGAGTGGGTAGGTGTATATTCAAGAGACCTAAATATTTGGGCTGTCCATACGTCAGCTGGGTCCTGAGCCTCAGTTGAGTTGCATCTACTCTCCAGTTCATTGGACTCACCCTGTACAACTAACAAGGGGTTAAGTATTGACCCCCACCATACCAAGGAAACAAAAGAGCCTACAAATGCAAGCAAGAGAGCCCCATCCATCTATTGTTGGGATTGAAAACCCCTCTCACTTAGAGATGGAGTGGACATCACCATCCCAGAATCTCCAGGAATGGGGAATGAACTATGGACTACAGTGGACATACTGGTATTCTACTCTAGGTGTACTGTGATTCTAGCAATGGAAGAAATCACAGCATTGATTAGGGGCCAATGGCCACTGAACATTCTGGGGCAGGGGAAGGAAAAACAGGTTTAATGAGGAGGTTTTTCAGAACTTGGGAATCATCCTGAATGCCATTACAATGACAGATATAATCCATTATACATCTTTCCAAAGCCTGCAGAATTACGTGGGGGAGAGTGTATATATATATATATATATATATATATATATAGTCATTGATTGGCAGAATGTATAAGGAAATATGACCCATCTATATGCTTTCTATAAGAAACCACTTAAACTCAGAACTGAAAGTGAATGTTTGTAAAACAATTTTACAAGCAAACAATACCAAAATGGGGGGTATAGCTATAATTACATCAGACAAAATAGACTTTAAATGCAAAACTATTACAAGAGACAAAGAAGAACACTACATATTAATAAAAAGGATAATCTACCAAGAAGAAAGAACAATCATAAACATTTATGCACTTAACCAGAGCACCTCAAAATACATGAGGCAAACACAAGAAAAACTATGTGGAGAAATAGATTCTTCTACCATTATAGTAAGGACAGTTAATACACCATTATCACCAATAGACTAAACATCTCAACAGAGAACCAATAAAGAAACACTTAAAATAATATATTAGAAGACCTGGACCTAATATACATACACAGAACATTACACCCAAATATAGTGGGATATACATTCTTCTCAAGTGCACATGGATCATTCTCCAGCATAGACCACATGATAGGCCACAGAACAACACTCAATGAATTAAGAAAAATGGAAATTATACAAAGTAATTTCTTTGACCACAATGCAATAAAGCTGGACATCAGTAAGACCAGATTAGGCACAAAGATTTTGAAGTTAAACAACAGACTCTTAGACAAACAATGGGTCAAGGAGGAAATCTCAAAAGAAATCAGTGACTACCTTGAAATGAATGAAGATGACCACATAACATATCAAAAACTACAGGATGAAGCAAAAGCAATACTGAGAGGGAAATTCATAGCCATAAATGCCTATATTAAATAAAAAGAAAGAGGTAAAATCAAAACCTAACTGAACATAAGAAGGAATTAGAAAAGGAACAACAGAATAACCCCAAAAGAGTTAGAATAAACAAGAAATAACAAAGATTAGATCAGAACTAAATGAGGTAGAACATAAAAGAGCAGTAGTAAAAATAAACAAACCCAAAAGCTGGTTCTTCAAGAAGATTAAAAGTCAACAAGCCCTTAGATAGAATAACAAAGAAAAACAGAAAGAAGCAAATACATAATATAAGAAATGAGAAAGGGACATCACCACTGAACCCACAGAATAAAAGAATATCATAAAATGATACTTTTAAAAATTATATGCCAACAAGATGGATAATTTAGAAGAAAGAGACAAATCCCTAGAAACACACAAGCTGCCCACATTTTCAAAAGAAGATATTAAACTCAAAAGACCAATCACAAGTAGTGACATAGAATTAGTCATAAAAACATCTCAAAAAGAGCACAGCACCAGATGGCTTCACAGGTTAATTCTACTCAACTTTATGGACAAAACTTACACCAATCCTGCTTAAACTCTTCCAAAACATAGAAGTAGAGGGAACATTGCCTAGCTCATTCTATGATGCCAACATCACCCTAATACCAAAGCCAAACAAAGACAACACCGTAAAGTAAAACTATAGACCAATCTCTCTAATGAATGTAGATGCTAAAATCCTCAACAAAATACTTTCTAAACATATTCTACAGCACATTGAATGAATTATATACCATGACCAAGTGGGTTTCATCCGTGGTACGCAAGAATGTTTATACATAAGGAAATCGATCAATGTAATACACCAAATAAACAGATTAAAGGAAAAAAAGCACATGATTATCTCTATAGATGCCAGAAAAGCATTTGACAAAATACAGAAACATTTCCTGATAAAAACATTATGAAAGATAAGAATAGAAGGAAAGTTCCTCAACATGAAAAGGGGTTGATATGGAAAATGTACAATTAAAATCAAATCAATGGTGAAATCCCATTTTATTTCTAAGACTGAAAACAAAACAAGGATGCCCACTTTCACCACTTTTATTTAACATTGTGTTTGAAGTACTTGCTTGAGCACTTAGGCAAGAAAAATTTATAAAAGGCATCCAAATTGGAAAGGAAGAAGGAAAAATTTCACTATTTGCAAACGACATGATCCTATACATAGAAAGCCGTGAGTAATCCACAAAAAAACTTCTAGAGCTTGTAAATGAGTTCAGTAAAGTTGCAGGTTATAAGATCAATAGGCAAAAATCTGAAGGATTTCTATACACAAATCATGAACAATCAGAAGAGGAAATCATGAAAACTACCATTTACAATAGCAACTAAAGGAATCAAATACTTAGGAATAAGTTTAACTAAAGATGTGAATGACTTATATAAGAAAATTACACAATCCTTTTAAAAGAACACAAAAAAGACTTAAATAAATTGAGGAATATTACCTGTTCATGGATAAGAATACTAAACATCATTAAGATTTCTATCCTACCCAAACTGATGTACAGATTTAATGAAATCCCAATAAAAATCATCACAGCATTTTTTACTGAATTTGAAAAAATATGAAATTTATTTGTAAGAGCAAGAGGGCCCAAATAAACAATGACATATTTAAAAAGACGTATGAAATCAGAGGAATCACACCACCTAATATAAAAACATACTACAAATCTACAGTGGTCAAAACTGCAGGGTATTTGCACAAGAATAGACTTACTGACCAAAGGGACCGAATTTAGAGTCCTGATATAGATCCTTGCATATACAGTTGTGTTAGTCAGCCAAAGGGGTGCTAATGCAAAATACCAGAAATTGATTGGTCTTTAAAAAGGGTATTTATTTGGGGTAGGAGCCCACAGTTACCAGGCCATAAAGCAAAAATTTATTCCTTCACCAAAGTCCATTGCCACGTTTCGGAGCAAGACAGCTACCGATGATTGCCAGGGTTCAGGCTTCTGGGGTTCCTCTCTTCCTGGGTCTGCATTTCTCTCCAGGATTAGCTCCTCTGTTTCCTCCACAAGGTCAGCTGCAGACTATGAGGCTCTCTAAGTTTTGTTTCTCTCCACAAGGCCAGCTGTGATATCTCTCGCGAAAGGCTCATCTCTAACCCTGGGGCTTTCTTTCCTTACTCACCAGAACTCCAACATCAAAACTGCTTCAACATTATCCTTTGCCTTGTCTTTTACCTTTGATTCCCCCACCCACAAAGTGGTGGGGCTCAGCACCCTACTGACATGGCCCAGTTAACACCTTAATCATATCTTAGTCATGCCCAGATAAGCAGACCAGTTTACAAGCATGATCCAATATCTATTTTTGGAATTCATAATTACATCAAACTGCCAGACTGCAACACTCCCCTTCTGAATTCAAAAATACATTACAATATTCAAAAAACCTTAAATCAGTGACAATGTAAGTTCAAAATCTTATCATAATCTGTTCAAAGAAATACAGTTTGTCTTCAGGCAAAATCCCGTCTGCTGTAGCCCTCTGAATCTTACAAAACCATTTAACTGCTTCCAATACACAAATGGGAAGACAAAGGATAAACATTTTCTTTACCATAGGAGAAATTGGGAGGTTAAGCATGAGTCATGGGTCCTCTACATTTCAGTAAACCTGAAGGACATCCTCCATTTGATTTCAAAGTCTGAGTGTCATTCTTAAGATGATGTGGCCTCCTTGGAGTCCCATGGGGACCCACCCTTTCCACAGGCTTGCCCAAGTCCCATTTTCTTGGTTCCACCCTCATCAAACATCTGGGTGTCAACCAAGCTCCAGACCTGACCCTCCAAGAGTGTTGGGGTGATTGCCACACCTTACCCAATCTTTGGATTAGAGTCTTAGCTCCCCTAGTACAGTGAGGTGAAGACAACATTCTCCTTAACCTTTGGCATACAGTTTCAACCATCTCAGAGCAACGAGTTGACCACCTGGTTTTCACTAACTTTTGGCATACAGGTTCAACCCTCTCAGAGCAATGGGTTGACCACCTGGCCTTCTCTAATCCATGGGTGACAAGAGCACCCCTCTCAGACCTATGGGATGCTGCACTTTACCACACTAATCTTTGAAGAATGTGCTCCACCTTCCCTGTACCCTGGGGTGGAAACACTCTCTCAGTACATTGGGTGGGAACATCCAACCTCTTCAACTGCTAGGGCAAACTCACCCTATCTGTATACATTGGTGGGGTTCCTCTCTTGGCTCAAGGTGATGTCTTAATTACACATCTCAGCTTCCATGATTTTCCTCTTGCAGCTGTTTCTCCTTCAATATCTCATTTCCATGTCCTTTTTAGTCCAAGCTGACAGTGGTTTTGTTCATACAGCTCTCTGAAAAATTTTGTTGGTTTGGCATGCAGAAAGCAAGGGTCCAAGACTTGACTTTCCACAAGTCTTTCCGAGATAACTGAATCTTCAATTCTGATTTACAAGTTCCAAGTTTAGTAAAGTCCTCAAATGGGGCACTATTGTGTTGTAGCTCAATTTGTAGAAGCTTGGAATTTCTAGGTTCAGTTTCTGTTTTCTTTGTTCCCAAGAGTTCAGTCCTTAGCATCTTTCTTTCACCTCACATTTTGCTATAAGATGCAAGGAGATGCCAAGCCACATTCTCTGGGTTTATATTGGAAAGTTCTTCACCTAAATGCACAGATTCACCATTTTCATATTCGGTCTTCTGTATAACACCAGGAGTTAATCTTGCTAAGTTCTCTGAAACTTTAAAACATGGATTGCCTTTCCTCCAATAATAGTTTCCAATAATAGTTTCATCATTTATTTCTAAGGCATCATAGAAAATCTCTTTAGCATCCATATTGCTATCAACAATATCTCTTCCAAGTGATCTAGGCCTTTTCCATCAAGCATTTCATAATTCCTCCAAAAAATACCCCTTATCCATTTATAAAACCATTCTAGCATTTTGGTAATTGCCCATACACTACCCTTCTCCTGGTACCAAATTCTGTATTAGTCAGCCAAAGGGGTGCTGATGCAAAAAGCAGAAATCCGTTGGTTTTTATAAAGGATATTTATTTGGGGTAGAAGTCCAGAGTTACCAGGCCAAAAAGCATTAAGTTTCTTCCCTCAAAAAAGTCCATTGCCATGTGTTGGAGCAAGACAACTGCCGATGTTTGCCAGGGTTCAGGCTTCTTGGGTTCTTCTCTTCCAGGGCTGAATTTCTCTCCAGGTTTAGCTCCTCTGTTTTCTCCACAAGGTCAGCTGTAGACTATGAGGCTTTCTAGGCTTTGTTTCTCTCCAAACGGCCAGCTGTAGACTATCAGGTGAATGGCTTCTCTCTATCCCGGGGCCTTCTCTGCTTCCTCACAACCAAGCTCTCTTACTTCCCAGGGCTCCAGCTCAAGACTCCAACATCAAAGCTTCCATCTCAAAACTGCTCCCTATTTCCTTTGACATGCTTTTATATTTGATTCCCCCACTGACCAAGGGGTGGGCCTCAATGACCTTCTGGAGTGGTCCAATTAACACCCTAATCATAACTTAATTATGCCCAGATTAACAGACCAGTTTACAAACATAATCCAATATCTATTTTTGGAATTCATAATTACATCAAACTGCCAACCTGCTATAACGGCTCTGAAAATATTCTTCAAGAGGGAAGTCATCAAATGTCATTTCTTCTGGGCAATAGGAGGCACCTGTCATTACAGGGCTCAAAGCCTCAGAGCCAGAGGTTCTGATCATTTCAGGCAACGAACCTGCCATAAATTTAGATATAGCCTTAAATATGATGAAACAAACTTTAAATCATACTTTGCACTACCATAGAAAAGAATTGTGTTTTTATCTTTATTTTTAAAGATGTTTTAGAATACAGGAAAGTTACTTAGGAAATGCAGGGGGTTAACATGACACTATCTTCCTCTGGGGTGGAGTGGGGTATCTGGTGTCGATTCCAATGCTCAATGCCCCCCAAAGAGAAAATGATAAAGGAAAGTGGATAAAGTAATAACAAATTGGGAATTTGATTAAAAGTTATATAAGTGCTTTGTACTAGTCTAAAAGTAGGAAATAATTTCAATGAAATTTTCTCAGAAAATTTAAATGTGGTATAATAATTCATTAAAAAGGGAAATTATAGGGGATTACCTCACAACCTACCCCCTATCCATCACATTTCCCCTATTAACAACAACTTTCATTAGTGGGGTACTTTTGTTAAAACTGATGAACAAATATTTGAAAATTGCTACTAACCATGGTCTATATTTTACACGATAGTATACCCTTTGCAACACACAATTTTACAGGATTTGACAAACTGTAAATTGGTCTGTATCCATCATTGCAATATGATACAAAACAATTCCAATGTCCAAAAAATGCCCCACGTTACACCTATTCTTTCCTCCTCCTAACCTCAAAATATCTGGTGACAATTCAAAGAATTGCATTTGATGATTTTCATCTACTCAATGAAGTAAGACATGTAGGTGTTCATATGCAATGGAATATAAATATTGGAGTTCAGGACTGGGATGCACATTTCACATATTTTATTTGACAAAATATGTGATTCTTTCCATTTCTTTAAAGAAAATGTCTGCCCTTTCTACACATTTTGCCCTAAACATTAAAGGGTATATACATATAAACTCTATATATTTACTAGATCATCAGGTGTATTATCTCCTTGCTCTCACTTCACATTAAAAATTTTTTCAACAAAAATATTACTCACATGGAAGTGTACATTAAATATTCAGGTTGCTGATTTTTCACAAAATGAATACCCCTCTAAACCACAACTTAGAATTTACCACATCTGTTCTTTTCTAAACATCATCTCAATATTTGGAAAACCACCCTCCTAACTAAACTTACAGGTTAATTTTGATTATTTGTGCAATACATATAAATCAATTATAATTATCATTATTCTTTGTAAGTTTATTTCACTGACTCTATCCATATTTTTAGATATGGCTATAGACCAACAATGGTCATTGGTTCATGGTAATATTTTGTGCTAATATATTTAAGTTTGTGAATCCCACTTTATTGTTGTTGAGAATTTGTTTTGTTTCCATTTGGCAACTCTCACCAATAATGTTCCTGGAACATCATGATTTATGTCTTCATCAAATGCACGTATGTGATAGAAGAGAGTAAAGATGTTGGCTCTTCATGGCAAAATAAGGAAAAATACTCCACAACTGGAGGTCCCAGTTGAGGAGGCAAGGAATCTATATGACTCAAGCTTGTCAAGGAAACAGAAACAATAGGTTGTAAGGTTCAGAGCACTTGTAAGAGTGGAGTTTGACTCCAGCAGACCCAAAGGATAAAACATCAATCCACAGAGGGCCCAACTTGAAGATTTATTGGAGATTACCCTGGTAAGTTTCAGACAGCAGCCACACACCAGGTCTCAGTATTCCTTCCAATTTTTCCCCTCTGGAATTGAAGTGTTTTATTAAAGCAAAATAAATCTGTGTGGTATTTTGGAAGCAGAGAATCTGTTTCCTAGATTTCACAGGCCCAGAGAGGGAAAGGAATTTTCCAGCAAAATAGATTACACCCATAAGTTATTTTGTGAGGCTTTTGGTTTATAGTGATAGAGTGAATGTATTTTTTATGATTTAGTTTCTTTTTGGGGTGAATTTATTTTGCATGAAGGAGGAATATATTTTTTGGGGTACAGAAGGTTGACTGTGGTATATCAATGTATGTGAATTCTCAAAAGACATGTTCTTAAACTTAATATATTTTTCTTTTGGGTGCAGGTCCACTTGTAAATAAGGCCTTTTAAAAACATTAACAGTTAATATGTCGGCTTGTATGTGAATAGAATTTTCTAAGATCATATTTGAATAAGCCCAAACAGACTCAGTGTGATCCTTTATTTTTACTAGTGGAGGCTTTATAAAAATCCAGGAGTCAGAGGAACACACAGGAGGAAATGAAAGACACTGCCATGAGATAGAGATCTGCCCCAAACAAAATTACTGAAGCTGGGAGATAAATGACCTCTCCCATGACTTCATTTAGGATTTTTGGCCATAAACCCATGAGCCAATAAATTCTTGTTGTTTAAACCAAACCAGTGTGTGCTCTTTGTCATAGAAGCCTGGAAAACTAAGAATCTGAGGTATTGAATTTGTGAATGAGCCAACCCAGAGCAGGAGCTGACAGATAACAGAAGGTAGGGCAATCAGAAACTCCACCCAGAACTGGAGATTTAAATATTGTCAGATTTTAGTAATGGGCTTCTCTTGTTTGTGCCTTGCTCTGTCTTCTGGAATTTATCTGTCATCAAAGACTTCCCTCTTTCCCTACCTGTAGGCTAGGGTTTCTCAACCCTTATTCTATTATTGCTCCATAAGGAATCTTTTAAAGTATTTTAAACAACTTCCTCTCCACACTTGAAATTGTAAAAACACAGATACATGTTCAACTACTGTGATCCTTTATATGGTTATCCATGACTAGTAATGTCTAAGTATTTTTGTTTACTCTCAAAAGCCCTTCTTACTTCTACCATCCCTTGTCTCTGATAAATTCTGGCCTTATTTAGTCTTGGGTCCATTAGGCCACTAGCTCCTAAGATTTACTGTGCAAACAAATCACCTGTTGATCCTGTAAAATACAGATTTCAACTCAGCATGTATGGGATGGATCCCTAATGTCTGCATTTCAAATGAGGTCCCAGGTGAGACTGATG
>JAQZBX010097885.1:0-11641 GCA_029593785.1 Cabassous unicinctus | reverse complement strand
GGAGAAATAAATAAATAAAATAAATCTTTTTTTAAAAAGACATATAGCTACAGTAATCAAGAATGTGTGGTACTGGCAGAGGGATAGACACACAGATCAATGGAACAGAATAGAGAACTAAGAAATACACCCCACACAAATATGCCCAACTTATTTTTGTCATTCCTCCAATTTAATGGAGGAATGACAGTCTTTTCAACAAATGATACTGGAGCAATTGAACATCCATAGGTAAGAAAATGAACCTCAACCTACATCTCACACCTTATATAAAAAATATTCTTGAAATGGATCTGGCAAAACATAAAACTATAAAACTTTTAGGAAAAAAGCTCAGGACCCAGGGCTAGACAAGTTCTTAGACTTGATATCAAAAGCATGATCCATAAAATGAAAAACTAATAAATTGGACTTCATCAAAATTTAAAAATTTTTCTCTGGGACTGTGTTAAGAGGATGAAAAGACAAGCCACATAGAATTTGCATGATTCATAGCCAGCAACAAACCACCTTCCTCCCAACCCTTCACCCCCACTCCTTGCTCCATTCATCCCTGTCAAAAATAGTATCACTTTAACAAGAGGGAGGAGCTGAGAGGAAAGTCTTGGTTTCCTTGTTAGATCTCTCCCAAGTCAGTGAAGCATTGAGGTCAAGGAGTTACTTTTTGGCTTCAAGGAGCAAGTTAACTAGCCTAATACCTGACATATAATAGATACCAAATAAGTGTTTATTTAATTAAATGAACAAACAAACAAACAAAAACTACAGGCAGGGAGAAAATATTTATAAACCACATATCAGACAGAGGACTCATATCCAGACTATATAAAGAACTCTCAAAACTTAACAGTAAAAACAATCAATCTAATTAGAAAATGATAAAAAGCATGAAGAGACATTTCACTGAAGAGAATACATGGATGGCGAATAAGCACATGAAAAGATAGTTAATTTCATGAATCATTAGGGAAATGCAAGTTAAAACCATGAGCTATCACTATTGGAATTTAAAAAACAAAAAATAGTGATAACGTCAAGTGCTGCCAAGGATGCAGAGAAACTGGATAACTCATACATGACTGGTGGTAATGTAAAATGGCACAACCAGTCTGGAAATTTGGCACTTTCTTTTAAAACTAAACATGTAATTACCATACAACCCAAGAATTGTGCTCCCGCACATTTATCCCAGAGAAATGAAATCTTATGTTTATGCAAAAACCTGAGAATGAATGTTCATAGCAGCTTTTGGTGTAATAGCCCCAAACTGGAAACAACGTAAATGTTCCTCAATGGGTAAATGGTTAAACTGTGGTACATCCTTCCCAAGGAAAATTGCTTAGGTATGAACTATTGATACATGTGGAAACCTGGATGAATCTGCAGTGTTGTGCTATATTAAAATATCCAATCCCAAAGATTACATACTGTTTTATTTCATTTATATAACATTCTTGAAATGTCAAAATTATAAAAATGGAGAACACATTATTGGTTGCCAGAGATCAAGGAGGGTATGGGGAGGCAGGGAAGTGGGTGTGGCTTTAAAGGGCAACATGAGGGACCTTGTGGTAATGAAAATATTCTGTATCTTGAATATATCAATGTTGATTTATCCTGCTTGTGATATTTTACTAAAGTTTTACAAGATGCTACCATTGGGGGAAGATGGATAAGGGCCATACATGATCTCTCTGTTTCTTACAGTTATATGTCAACCTGTAATTATATCAAACTTCAAATTGAAAAAACCCTGGCTCCCGGAAAGCCTACAAAATAAGATTAACTGTCATCTGTCCTGGATTACTTAATGACTCCCCTTTTGGAAGGCCAAAAATTATATGAGGGTTTCTTAACCAGGGATCCACGAGCTTGAACTGGAATTCAAAAAAAAAATTATTCTTGTGGGGACATGGTGCAGGTGTGATATATTTATTAAATAATACACAGTATAGTGTGGACTTAAAAAGGGGTCCATGATTTTCACCTGACTGGAAGAGGGGTCTGTGGAACAAAAAAGTTTAAGAACCCCTGGATTATATCAAATGACCAAGGGAACTCATCAAGGTTTTTCTTAGCACCATGACTGCTTCAAAACCCCGAATGGTATTTTGGGAAATACATTGTTTTACAAAAAAATAATGATGGCATATATTTGATCATAAAGGAAATGTAATATGACTTTCCAGTCACTGAATTAAATGTACAGCTGCTTGCATACTGCATTTTTAAAATATGGCTTCCTTTTGAAAATTTTTAATATATTGCATAACAAGACTTACCTGGTCTTCTCTGTATTAATTCTTCTAACATTCATTTTCCAGGTAACAAATGATTGATTAATTCTGAAAGGAAAAACACTTCTTATATTCTAGATTCATAAATCATGCATTTATATGAATAAATTTAGTAAAACTTAGTAATATTTTAAAAATTCTCCAGATATGCTTCATTGATTCTAAATTATCTAAATACTAAAATACTATATTACTTTTCTCCCAGGTACATTGATAATATATGTCATTTTGATATTATTTAATACTTCCGTTAAAAAACATAAATGTCTTCCTAATTTTAAAAATACAAATTTAAAATAAAAAATGCACTGTGAGAACCTACTTGAGGAGGAATTGAAAAGTTTCCTTGGTCATTACTTATCACTTATAACTTTCATTTATATATACTTCAGGTCTATCACCAGTGTCCATAACAGTGGAACAGAATAGGTACACAATAAATTTTTGTTCATCAAATGAGTAACTTCTCTGCCACAAAATCATGCACTTCTCTTACAAAAAAGTCCCTGAGGTTCTTAGTTATTTAAACTATTTATAATATAAAATGAAACCATTTAAAAAACTGTTCATCTCTTTTCCTAGTCCCAAGCAGGTATCAACAGACCATAAGAAAAGACAGATATTGGAAGGAAAACAAAAAATTATAAAACTAGATAGAAACACTAAAAGTAAAACAGCCTGGGACTGCACTATAAAGGATCAAAGAGTTTCAGTAATTGGGATGGGATGGGATGGGATGGGATGGGATGGGATGGGATGGGATGGAGAAACAGGCAAATTTTTAATGATTGTTGCAGTTTGAGTCTTTTTTGAACCCCAGAGAATCCTGCCCTTAAAGCTAATCCATTTCTGTGCATGTAAACCTATTTTATTTGGGACCTTTTAATTAGATTCAGTTAAGAGACTTTCCTTTTTATTAGACCACTTCAGTAGGGCATAACTTGAGGTGGGTCTTAATCCTCTTACTGAAGTCCTTTATAAGCAGAGGAATAAAAAGCTGCAGACACAGGAAAAAATGGCAGAGACAGAAAGAAGACTCCAGAAGTTTAAATTAACATATCTGGGAGAAAGAAAAACCATGGCTGGAGTAGCCCAAAGCATGCAGTGAAACCTGGAGGAGAGGGGAGAGACTAGCAGATGCCACCATGTACCTGATCACCCAGGGCTGCAGCTAGGGAAGAAAGCATCTCTTGATGATGCCTTGATTTGGACACTTTCACAGTCTCAGAACTGTAAGTTTTTAACCTAGTAAATTACCACTGTAAAACCAACTTATTCCTGGTATATTGTTCAGAGCAGCTTTTAGCAAACTTCGAACTTGAGTCAACAAGCTCCCCATCTTCCCTACTCTGATTTATTTTCCCTCATAACATTTCATCTCTGACACTTAACATATTTATGTGCTTTATTATCTGTCCCAACTATAATTATATAAGTTCTTTGCAAAAAGGAGATATTTGATTGATATAGAATCCCCAGGCTCTAGAGTAATGCCTGGTTCAAATCTATTTAAAATAGATTTTAAATGCAAATCTGTTATAAGAGATAAATAAGGTCATTATATATATTTTAAAAAGGAGAAATTCACCAAGAAGAAATAACCATAATAAATATTTGTGCATCTAACCTGAGTGCCCCAAGACACATGAGGGACACACTGGTAAAATTGAAGGGAGAACAGTCATCTCTATAATAATAGTTGGAGACTTTAATACACCACTCTCAGCACTGGACAGAACATATGGACAGAGGATTGAAAAGGAAACAGAGAGCATGAATAAAATGATAAATGAAATAGACCTAACAGATATTAAGAGTATTACACCCAAATCAGCAGGATATACATTCTTTCAAGTGTTCATGGATCCTTCTCCAGGATAGACCATATTCTGGACCACAAGACAGGTTTCAATAAATTTTAAAGGATTGAATTATACATAACACTTTCTCTGATCATAGTGGAATGGAACTAGATATCAATAATGGACAGAAAAAGAGAAAATTAACAAATATATGGAGATTAAGCAACATACCCTTAAATAATCAGTGGGTCAATAAAGAAATTGCAAGAGAAGTCAGTATATCTTGAGACAAATGAAAATGAGAGCACAACATAGCAAAACCTATGGGATACAGTAAAGGCAGTACAGAGAAGGAAATTGATAGCCCTCAAAGCTTACATTAAAAAAGAAAAAAGCTAAAATTGAAGATGTAACTGCACACTTGGAGGAACTAAAAAAGAGAAGCAAACTAATCTCAAACCAAGCCAAGGGAAAGAAATAGTAAAGATCAGAGCAGAAATAAATGAAATTAAAAAGAAATAGAATCAACAAAACCAAAAGTTTGTTCTTTGAGAAGATGAACAAAATTGACAAAACCTTAGCTAGACTGACAAAGAAAAAAAGTGAGAAGGCACAAATAAATTCAGAAATGAGACGGGGGGGACATTACTACTGACCCCAAAGAAATAAGAGAGATCATAAAAGGGTACTATGAACAACTGTATACCAAAAAGTAGACAATGTAGAGGTGATGGACAAATTCCTGGAAACATATGAACCACCTACACTGACCCTAGAAGAAATAGAAGACCTCAACAAATGAATTACAAGTGAAGATTGAAAGAGTCATCAAAAATCTCCCAAAGATGAAAAGCCCAGTACCAGATAGCTTCACAGTGAATTCTACGAATCATTTAAAGATGATCTAATACCACTCTTGCTCAATCTTTTCCAGAAAACTGAAGAGGAAAGAATGCTACCAAACTCATTCTGTGAAGCCAATATCACCCTAATACTAAAATAAAATGAAGATATTACAAAAAAAAAAATTACAGACCAATATCTGAAGCCGGGGCCATTGGAGCCTTAAGAGGGAGAAGGAAGGCTGAGCCCTTGCATACGTTGGCAGCCATCTTGCTCCAACATGTGGCAACAGACCTTGGTGAGGGACATAACTTATGCTTTATGGCCTTGTGACTGTAAGCTTCTACCCCAAATAAATACCCTTTATAAATGCCAACAGATTTCTGGTACTTTGCATCAGCACCCCTTTTAGCTGACTAATAAACTTAGATGCAAAAATCCTCAACAAAATACTTGCAAACTGAATCCAAAAGCACATTAAAAGAATTATACATCATGATCAAGTGTGCTTTAATCCCAGGTATACAATCGTGGTTCAACACAAGAAAATCAATTACTGTAATAAACCATATTTTATTGCCAATAAATTCCATTTTTGCCAATAAATGCTAATTCAGAGGAGAGAGATAACTTCCCATTTGTATAATCAAAGGAGTTCACACACTTGTCCTATTTCAAGAAAGCAAACCTTGAAAGTTGGGAAGGTTTTTCATTGTGGGGGCAGGATGCTGGGGACAAGAGAAAGAAAGCAAAAAGATTGTTCAGGAGATCACAATTAAAAATGTGGGCTTCACTGGAAAGTTCCTGTGGGACCGTTGTGAAAACTTTCCACTATCTTAGTTGAAACCTGGCTAGTCACTAAAGACAACACAGGCCTGCAAATCTACCAAGTATTGGTTTTTTATATTCCAATATCCCACACAACTGAAAATTATTAGGAAAAAAAAAAGGGTGGGCTGGGGTGGAGTGGAGGGGTTGTTTTCCTCCTTGCTCCCCATTTACCACTTCTAAATCATTAAACTTTGCACTTTAAAAAAAAAAATCCTACTCCTTTGAAGTTCATGCTTTTGGACTATACCACACTCTTCCATTCTTCATTGTCTTCATTGACATCAACCAGTCACTTGGTCATTCAGTTAACTAGAAACCCTGGCTCCAAGAAGGGCCTACTTTCTCTATATTAAAACTGTCATCATTCTGGGTGACTTTCATGCTCATAAATTAAGACCTGTCCCATGCCATACTGTACACCTCCCCCACCTGTTTCTAGACCTCCTCTCTGCTCTAGTCCATTTCAACCAACCACTCCAAAGATTACGTCATCCTAATGCTTAGCATCATCTTGATGTCTGGCATCACTTGCCCTCTGTCTTTGCAGCTTGCTTAATACTCTCAAGACAGCCATTCTTTGACCTCTCCTGTACCTTCAGTTTACTGCATTATTACTTTCTTATAATCTGTTATCCTTCTATGTTTTTCACCTTTCTCTTTATCCAGTTTAGCTTATATAGTCTTTCCACAACACTCTTACCAATACCCCAAACTCTTTCTTTCTTTCAGTCTCAACTACATGGTAAAACAACAGCCCTGGATGAACCCAGATGTAGGCTTTCCATGCCTATATCTGCACAGCCCATGCTATTAAGAAGAGAGTCAACAACTGGGTAGTTGGTAATCCCAAAAATTCATTATAATCAGTCCCAAATGAATGCAGAACACAAACCAGAAACCTTATTATACATGTCTGGTTAACTTGCTGCTCTGTCTTTTCCATGACTATTTCAGATTTTCTCCATGCCCCTCAGATCTCCAAATATTTACCTTTCATTCTCTCTCCTTCAGATCTCAATGCCTATCTCCCAGGAAACATAAAAGGCATCAGATGGGAATTCCAACTTTATATTACCAAATAAACCAAGCAACATATGTCTGCATTCATCCTTTGCTCCTGTCCTCTTGACTTAATAAAGGAGGTATCTGTTCCTCTTCCAAGACCAATCCTTTACACCTTCTGATTAGATCCCATCTCTTCATGCTTACACTATTAAGTATTCCTTTGTGAATATCCAAACAGCTTTTATATATACTCAAACTTTTCCTACATTAAATAAAATTAGAGGAATCAGAGTACTCCTTCCACTTTTCACTTTGAAAGAAGGGAAACTTTGTCAGGCCAACAGACATCTAGCTAAAAAGCCACAGCACCTCAACCTGTTTTAATCAATCAAGTTAAATATTCAGGCCCAATAAAGATCAGAAGTTCAAGAGTTCAGGGCCCTTCAGGAAATCAAAAGAACCCACCTTCAAGCAGAGAGTAAAAGCAATGCAGTCATGACCTAAATATTTTTTGTTCGGGGTACATATTTAATAAGGAATATAGGAGATTTTTTATTGTCATTAAAAATAATCAAGTCCAGTCTAGCCCAGAAAAGAGAGGGAACACTAATTTAGTAGATGCAGAAAGAGCTGAGAAACAACATTTAAAGAGTAAACAGAAGAGTAAAAACCTATAAAAGACTAAAAAGAGCAACTAAAAAAATAGAAAGGAGAGTCATTCATCTCAAAAATCATGGGAAAAGAAAGAAAATAAGTGTTCAAAAGAATAAAATATTGCAGACTGGTTCAGTAAAAAATTTTTAAATTTATAAATTATTTATAAGGATTTAGCCATGGGAAGGTATTTGGTGACATTGTAGAGAATCTTATCAGTAGAGTGATGGAGACAGAATCCAGGATGAGGAGTGCATTGGGATTGAAGGAAGGAACACAGGACTAAAGATGTTTCTGGATTGTTTCATTTTGTTTAGGTGGTGTAAGCCTTAAGCATGTAGCCTGTTTATGAGCTGACAGAAAAGAATCAGTAGAAAGGAAGATGAGAGAGAGAGACCATAACTGATGGACCCCAGGTTCCTCAGGACATGACAGAGGATCTCCAGAAGCAAAAGAGGCAGTTACTCCCCACGACAAGCACTGTACACAGGACTATGGAGCTGGATTTAGATGTTTCCATCTGAGCACCTTTTTTTTTGTAAAGTAGGAGGCCAAATCAAGTAAGAGGGGATTGAGGTTAAATTGTGAAAATCTAAATAGATATTATGAGTAATGGGAGGGGGAAAGTGAAAAGACACCAAGCAACACTAATAACGGAAACCATGAATTAGGAAAAGAACTAATCAACATGATTGTGTAAGTTCTCTGCAAAAAGGCTTACCTGTCCAAGATGTATAGCAGGTCTCTATTACTTTATTGACCCTCTGTCAAGATGTTCTGTCTGATGGTGATAACAGTGTACTAAACTCCCCCACTATAATTGTAGGGCATCTATTTCTCCACTTAGAGTTTTTTTTTTCCTTAGGTTTGGACAAACTATATAATGGCCTGTATCTGTCAGTGCATTATCCTGCTGAACAATTCCAATGTCTCAAAAATGTCCCATGTAACACTTATTTTTCCCTTTCCCTCCCCTCAGAAACTCTCATGACCACTGCCCTTATATCAGTATTACAAGTTTGTCCATTACTAGAAAAATATGTCTATGTTAATGCATAGTTGCAGTTCCCACTTTAACTTTGTTCATTTCTCCTCAAAATTGAGAGGAGGCTTAGATCCCATCGGGGAAGATGGATGGAATGGTCTTGCTGGAAGTTGTACATACTCTTTGTTTTTAGGGATGTGAGTTGTCCACCATCATCCTTTTGTTAATTGTCCTGGGTGAATCCAATGAACTGGAGAGTAAGTGTTGCCTGCAACTCTACTGAGATTCAGGTCTTCTACATAGAAGATACTGAAAATTTCACATCAAAGTTACTAGAACAAAGAGACAAGTTCATCAATGGTTGGATAAAAGATTAATACACCAAAATCAGAAGTATTTCAATACATACTAATGAGCAGTGTGAGGAGGAATCAGTAAAAATAATTTCATTTACAGTAGTGACTAAAAGACTCAAATATTTAGAAATAAACTTAACCAAAGACATATGGGATATGCATTTAGAAAACAGCAAAACATGGCTAAAAGAAATAAGAGAAGACTTAATAATTGGAAGGACATTCCTCGTTCATTGTTTGGAAGACTACATATCATTAAGATGTGATATCCACCGAAACTCATTTACAGATTCAAATGCAATCCTAATAAAAATCTCAACAGTCTTTTGTGCAGAACTGCCAAAGCAAATTATCAAATTTATTTGGAAAAGTAAGGGGATAGGAATAGCCAAAAACATCTTAAAAAAGAATGAAGTTGGAGGAATCTTACTTCCTGACTTAGCTACATTGGTGAAAAACAACAAGGTACAGGCATAAAGGTAGACATATTGACCAGTAGAATCTAATTCAGTATTCACAAATAGACTCTCATCTACTGCTCAGTGATTTTATAAGGCTCTCAAAAACACCAGGTGGGACAGAATAGTCTATTCAACAAATGGAACTGGGAGAACTGGGTAGCCATAGATAAAACAAAGAACAAGGACCCTTGTCTCACAACTTATACAAAAATTAACTTAAAATAGATAGAGGACCTTAGTATAAAAACTTGTACCCAAAATCTAGAAAAAAACAAAGTGAAACACCTTCAAGAACTTATGCTATGTGCTGGTTTATTAAACCTTACACCCAATGGATGAGCAATGAAAGAAAAAAGATAAATGAGACATCATCAAAGTTAAACACTTTTGTGCTTCAAATGAATTTGGTAAGAAAGTGAAAAGGTAGCCTTTTCTATGGGAGAAAATTTTTGGAAACCACATATAAGATAATGGTTTGATCTCAAAGTTATATAAACGGATCATACAACTCAATGATAAAAAGACAAGGGAAGGGGAGTGGATGTGGCTCAAATGGTTGAGCTCCTGCTTCCCACATGGGAGGTCCCAGGTTCAGTGCCCAGTGCCTCCCGAAAATAAAGAAGAAAAAAAAAAAACAAGCAAAAAAAATGACAAAACCAACACAGGGAAAAACAATGTGACTCAGTGGTTGAGTGCAGTCTTCCCACATACGAGGTCCCAGAGTCAATCCCCAGCCCCTCTACCTTAAGAGAGAGAGAGAGAGAGAGAGAGAGAGAGAGAGAAGGGAAATGTTAAATAGGAATCCACTATACTTACAATGGACAATTTCTGTAATCTAAAATATATCTAAAGTAAAGATTATTATTATATAAAAATGAAAATATACAAGCAATCCAGTTTAAAAATGGGCAAACAATTGAACAGGCATTTTTCCAAAGAAGAAATAAAAGTGGCCAAAAAATAAATGAAATGATGGTCAACATCATTAGCAATTAGGGAAATACAAACCAAAACTACAATGATATACCATTTCACACCTTACAGACTGGCCATTATTAACAAGACAGAAAACTACAAGTTCTGGAGAGGATGTAGAATTGTGGAGCCTCTGTGGAAGTCAGTTTGGCAGTTGCTCAAGAAGCTGAATATTGAACTGCCATATGATCCAGCCATCCCATTTCCAGGAATACATTCAGAAGAAATGAAACAAAGGGTATGAACAGACATTTGCACACCAATATTCATAGTGGCATTATTCACAATTGCTAAAAAATGGAATCAACCCATGTTCATCAACCAATGAACTGATAACAAAATGTGGTATATTCATGTGATGGTATATACATTCATTGTAAGAAGAAATAAAGACAGGATGCATAGGACAACATGGATGAACCTTGAGGACATTATGTTGAGTGAAGTAAGCCAGACACAAAAGGACATATATTGTGTGTTTCACTAATATGAAGTAAATATGATGAGTAAACTCATGGAGTTAAACTGTAAAGTATAGGTACTAGGGTAGAGAGAATGAGGGTAGAGAAGAGGGAGCTGACACTGAATGTTTGTTGAATATAAATAATAAGGTAGACTATAATTGTGTAGAAATGGATAGAATTGATGGTAACACATTTTAGTGAGTATAACTAACACTGCCAATCTATAAATGTAAATATGGGTGAAACGGGTAGTCTAAGAAGTTAACATCAGCTGAAAGAATGCTACAGTATAATCTAGGGACTGTGTAACAATGATTTCAGGGATGGATAATGATTGTGATTAATATCACAAATATAAGAATGTTCCTATATTACAAGGTGTTAAGAATATTGAGATACATTGAAAAATACAACTAAGGTAACATATAGACAACAGGTAACAGCAATTTTGTAATATTTTTACAACAATGGCAAAGAAAATATTTTATCATTGCTAAGGGTTAAAAATGAGGGAATATAAGGGAAATGGGGTTTATCTTTTTGGAGTACTTCTGAAATCGAGTGAGCTGTTGACAGCAGAACTCTGTGATGAAACTGAAAGCTATCGATTGTTCATTTTGGATGGAATGTACAAAGGAGGGTACCTATAACCCACTGAACCCCATGTTGAATGATGGACTGTGGTTAACAGTACAAATATGAGGTCATTGTCTCATGAACTATAATAAATATACAATACTAAGACATGGTGTTAATAAATAATAGGATTGTTTGTGGGAAAATACACAAAATATAAGCTATGGACTATGGATCACAGTAATATTATGATGACATTCTTTCATCATTTGTAATAAATGTGTCACAATAATGTAAGATGTGGTGAGACAGTGTGTGAAATCGTGTGATATGCATGATTATTATTTAAAAATAGTCAAATGCAACACAAAAAATAAGGCAATGAGAAGCAC
>JAQZBX010097884.1:0-11642 GCA_029593785.1 Cabassous unicinctus | reverse complement strand
AAAAAAAAAAAAACAACACAAAAAACCCATCTTGTTACAATTTTCCCCTATTCCTGTTTCTTCTACATCAGGAATGAACCTCCTTTTAAAATATAAACAAGCCGGAGGCACATCACAGCAGTAGAGACACAAACCCTTTAATTAACTACCATCATTCACAAAAGGTGTCTATTTTGATTAACTTTGTGCAGAGCGGGGAGTGAACCCTGGCGTTAGAATCCCTTTAAATAATTATAGAACCCCAACTCAACTGTGCTGCTGGCAGGAGCCAGAGAGAAGAAAAGAAACTTTGTCTGTAGAACCCAATTTAAAGGAAGAGAGACCTCCAGGTCAATTTCTCAGAGCATTTCAGATCAATTCAATTCTCACCTCCACTGCCTACCTGCTAGCAAATGAACTTACTGTGTTTTTTAATAGAGTAAAATGTCTAAGAAGAAATCATCCCTAGCTGCATGTGAATAGCCAAGTTATTAGATGTTGCTTGCAGAGGGAGAAGAGGAAATCAAAACCCTTCCTCCTTTTTACTGATGGCCATTCTCACCTCATTGGTGATTACCTTGTTGGATGGACCCTGTTATTGTTAATTAGGTGTTAATATCTTCTGGCAGCCGACACCTGAGGTCACTGCTCAGCCGCTGTTGTCTCTAGTGACAAGAACTCTAATTCCCACGGTTGCTTTGCTTTTCCCATTCAACACCCGGAACCACTCCCTGTGAGTTTGGTACTAGTTCCCACCTGAAATTATATAACTGCTAACATCTTTATTATAATTCCTGTAGATGATGGAGAAAGAGGCATACAGAATTTACTCACCGGTTCACCCTTGTCCCAGCCATTTCCTAAATATTGCAAACAGAAGACACACACACACACAAGAAAGAAAGAAAAAAGAAAAGAAAAAAAAATACCTGCTGCTTAGATCCTTTATTGCTGATAATTTCATTAGGAAAAAAAAAAAAATGCAGACGCAAAACAACTTTACAGTAATTTCTGGATTGAGGAAATAAAAGACTCAGCAAACGGCAGGTGAAGTGAGTTTAAACACTGGCATCTGTGGAAGCAGCAGTAAATCTGGGTTTTTGGCAGATGACCGAATGTGTGCTTCGATAGTGAAAGGTCTTCGCAGAAGCATCGTTAGAGGTAACGAGTCCCGCACTTGTGCAGAAATTCCTCTTTCTTCGTTTCTAAATGCTTGATGTTTCTTTCTTCAATAGCATCCCAGAGAGTTGACTGAAAATACTATGAGTTCACATGGCATCATTAGGCTGGTCACCTGCAAAGGCTTTGCTGTAATTCATTGATTAAACCAGCTCAGGAGTGGGCCAATGCCCACAGAGAGAAACACGTTAGCCAAGCGTGTATGGGAGGGGATGGGGTGGTGGTTTCGCAAGGAATAAAATCTAAATAAACAACCAACAACCAGCATTGACCAATTAGGTGAGGCGGGTCTGAAGAGTAAAATACTTTAAATGGAATTTTTCCACGTATTTTCCCAGTGCTAACAGATAAACTTTAATGTTATTTGCTTGAAACTCCCGAAGGATTGCTCCATGCTGGGATCTGCATGCAAGCCGGTCTTACGCTCCTTGCTGTCTTGGGGGATGGGGGCTTACTCTAAAAATAAATGAGTATTTCGAAGCCCCTTGGTGCCTGCAGTGAAGACAGAGTCAAGACCAGCCACTGTTCTAATTTGTCCTTTTCAAACGCAGGCACCGGGAAACCAGGACTTACAGACTGTTTATACGTGTCCTTTACATGGGAGCACCTGATTCACTATTTCTGTTAAAATATTTTGATGGACTCTGCAAGGGAAACACGGTTATGACATCTTTAATTGTACACTTGAACTAAACAGCTACACAGGCTGTGCCCAAGCACCCACGTTGACACTGACATTAGGAAACCATTGTTACATTTTTTTTCCTCGATGATTATGGACAACAGGGAAGGGGAAGAGCTATGCAAAAACAGAAACAATATTTCTGAGCACTTTCACTGGATTTTTTTTTTTTACCCCAGTTCACAAAATAATGAAGCCTCCCTTGCATTTGACAACTTTTTGAATTTATATCATCGGTACAGTCAGGATAAAGCATGTCCATTCAGGTCACTGTAAGACTAGGGAAAAAAATATTGATGGGTGCTTAGAACCCAGGAAATGACGTTTATACAAGTTCCATCAGCGTCTCCCGTGGGTGACAGGAAAGCCACACACGGGCTCTCCCCCATGTCTTTGTCCCACCTGGCCTGCCCGGAGGCAGTTCTGTAAGGCTCGGTTGCATCCAGATGTGTCTTAGCCAATGTCAGGAACATCTGAAATGGGCAGAGCACAGACATGAGCAGGCCAGGGGCCACCACCACAGGCCGGGCCAGTGTTTGAGCACGTGAGATGAAAGAACGTGTTTCATCTTTGGTGCAAACCCTGAGTAGTTGTGTTACCTCCTACAGTTCAAGCTAGCAGCTTCCAGGGCTCATCCAATGGCCATCCTTAGCACTAGGGTCAAGCGACATCATCAGCTATTTCTGTGGAAACGATGCTGATGTCACATAACACTGTGGAAAAGTTTACACCAAATAGCCAGACTGGGAGAAAGCTGTACAAGCAGTGCAAGACGGCCACCTATGTCACTCTTCATGTTAGAAGACGTTGCCTGGAGCTACACAGCCGTGATAAACCATGCATTTGAGTTGATTTGTGTACTTCAAGCTGCAACACGCTCTAATGGAAGATGTTAGGGCCAAGGGATGCTACAGGAAGGAGAACTTTAGTTTTTTTGTAATACTCCTTGGTATGAATATTTTGTAATATGCCCAAGAACCATAATATAATCTACGCTGTATTCCTGAGAATAAATAAAAGGTAATGAAATGGCTGGCCAAATGGAGTCTGACTTAATTTTCATACTGGTCGTCTCAAAAAATTGCCAGAAATAAGCCACAACGTTGTAGATAGTGGAAATTAGCAAAAGAGCATCATTTTTGGCTTCCACTAGTGAAATCCCTTAACCAAAGTGACTTTCTGAAAATAAACTAAGTAAATCTCCCAAGAGTATCAAGTACTGAACTTTTCTTATATCAGCTTATAATATCTAATATCACAGAGAAACTTCAAGGAATTGTCCTCCTCTTCCCCCAATTCCCCATCTGACCAAATGCCTTTCTCTTTCTTGCGCTCACCTGTCAATCACGTTCACAGCTGAAATTTGATTTCTCTCCCCCCAGTAACCTTCTATGAAATACTACCGGGGGGGTCAGGACCAAAGTGAACCTTGCCTCAAAAGTTCATTAACTCTTTGCCCAAAATGGATGGATTTCAAAGTAACGAAACCTGCCAGCAGGCTGACATCATCATATTTAATAGATGGCTTTCAAACAGCGATTCTAAAGACAGGGCTGAGGAAGAAACAAACTGTCGGAGCTGCATGCACTCACGCAAACACCCAAGTCAGCCCCGAAGGGCTACCGAGTTAACATCTATGTCTGGGAATTATTAAAGAGAATGTTAATCGTATAAAGCTGAAAAAGAAATCACGTTAAATATTCACAATCACCATAGCAGCAGCCGTTTGTAAAAGTAATCAGATACCATATTAGAATAGTGGAAAAAAGTGTTTTCCAACGCCCTCACTTCATTGGATTCTTACAGTGCCTTCTGCGCAAAGAGGAGCAATTTGACAGTGTGACTTTTGCCCCCCTCAGTTTCTTTCCAAACCAATAAATGTATTTCATGCAAATTTCTCAGCAAGCAAAAAAATTTTAATAAACGAAAATCAAACTTAGTTCCATTAGCCAATAAAAAGGTAACAAGAATACATGAAACCATGGCACTCAATAATTATGGGTGTAAGACTGTTGGCCTAGCTCTCCAAACGAAGAGGATTCATAATTAAATTCACACTGGGATACCTGTAATTGAAAACCCATTTAAAGAGCTTAATTTCATTTCTTTTTTTTTTTAGTGGCTGAAAATCAGATTTCTGCCTCCCACCTGTCTCCTCCCCTACCCCCCTGCCTACGAATGAAGTGAGGAGGGGCTTCATGCTCCCATTTGGGGGAAGGTGGGGGGCCTAGTGTGCTTTCAGAGGATGCTAAATGTTCCCAATGTGACTACGGCGAGAATGATGAGGGGCTGTAAAGCTGGCCAAGGGCTGTGGCCGCCAGCTGCGCTGATTCTCTCCAAGCGTCTGACGTGCAAGCAGGACTCGCTCTCTGTCAACACGCACATCAGCTCGGGCTAGGAGAGATCTATTCCGCCCAGAGGAGTCACTCTACATGCCAGCCCGTGAAAGGAAACCCCGGAAACAGACGCATGCTGGTCCCCACATATGGTGCCCGCGTCCCTCCTCATCAGCACCGAGTATCACATTTATGTTACAAGTGAAACCCAAATACTAAAAGTACTAAATCAGGAGCTTCTCGCACCTCAGGAATCAGCAGCATTCCTGAGGCGCTTGCTCGCTGGCTTCCTCCCCGTTTATGGAAAAGTCACCAAAACAAGCACATGCAAATCAAAAATCAAGATGTACCTCTTTGACTTCAGGCAACAGGGCTTTTTCACATCACTGATGCAGAGGATTCCCTTGGGTACCTGATTCAGTAAATATATTAAAATAAACAAAGGGTAATTAATAACCACGTCTAGGAGGGTGCCCAGGACAATATGTAAAAGGCAGCCTATCTCTCTATGAAAAGGGCTCTTCAGGCCCTCTGGCTTTTGCACTGCGGCCTCAGCCCTGCCAGTGGCGGGGGGCACGTGGGCGGGAACGCGTGGAATGCGGGGTGCTCCCTCACAGCGACTGCCCCTCCCCTGGGGAGGCTAGCTGGCGACGAGCCCCCGGGTCAGCGCTGAGGCTGTCCTCAGTTTAAAGGGAACCGAGCGACGCCGGTCCACGGTGGGCGAGGATGCCCACCACCCCTGATTTGCTCTCCCAGGTGTTGGCAGACTGCTCGTTCCTCAGAGAACCAGGCGGGTCCAGCTCTCCTCAGCAGTTTATAGAGCACCTTCCTTTCCATGGCCCCCCTCCTCGGCTGCTCTGGTCTGCTCTGCTGGCATTTCTGGCCTTACCTGCAAATGTTCTCTTAACAAATAGAACCATTTAGATAGCACCCCTTTATTTATTAACTTCCTCTCCGTTTAAATTAGAGGCAGGGAGTGCTTAAGACCGTGATATGAAAATGAGGTTGCTTAGAAAAAAGATTTTTTTTTTGCTTCACAGTGAATAACAAAGCACAGTAATTCAAAGTAGTTAGCTTTCTATGGTTCAAAAATCCCTTATTGCTATTAGCTGTACTAATATAAGTGGCAAAATAATTATCATTTACTGTACAGAGTCCAATATTTTCCAGACAGCAGTTTAATAACAAAGCAGACCTGTCATTTCTCGCTGTAGTTAGTCACACTGTACAAGTGCAGGCTGTCAAAATATATTTAAAACCTAATTTAAACAATTCAACACGGCTACAGCAAATCTGTGTACAATAACTGTGATAAACTAGTAAGTCAATCTAATGTTTTTCCAATGTGGACCTCCAGTTATTTTTCTTGAATCTTCCACATTTTTAGGTGCATTATCTTACAATGGGTGTGAACCAATAGACCATACTCATGCACCTGCTGAAATCTGTAGCCTGCTGTAAGTGAACATAGAATCTTTACTTGAATTTTTATTCAGGGTTACTCTTTATTTCAAATGCCCTTTATCTACTTGGCATGCCTATGCTCAACACACTCAGATAAACAAATTTGTACCCTTGTATATATTGGAAGTGCTGTAGACACAGCATGCGCCTTTTTCCACGAAGTGTAGTAGGCATGCTTTTAAAACCTCCAGGTACAAGCTACTCTTCTCCATGTATCAGTGTATATTAATCTCTTGCCAAATACATAATTTCTACGACACAAAAGGTGCAAGAAGCCTTTGAAATTATAAACCTAGAAGAGTGTCAGTAATAACAATTGCTCTCAATTTGAAGTTCAGATGGTTAACCATAAAAAAATAAAATTGTCAAATAAGATTACCTTTTTATCCTTTAGAAACAGTTGATTCTTTTAGAAACTCAAGTGAATAGAGTTTAAAAGCATAAATGATAGGGGAGGGAATATTTTGGTAATTCCTCTGAGGTGCTACAACATACATTACGCTTCTGTAAGGGCTATTTCATGAGATCATATACTTGTGAGGCATTTTTCAATCTTAGAAAAATATTACGAAGCAATAATTGGGCATAGGCTTTGCAAAATCTCCCCTCTGCCTTCCTGACCATCTCAAGATAGGCTCCATTATTTTTGGAGAAAAAGAATTAGGCCTCATTGAAATGCAATATGTGGCATCTCGCCTGAAATCTCATAGAGTAGACGTCCTTTTTAGATCATTGGTGTCTTTTCCTTCCAGATGACCTCTACTCTCTGGCCACCTGGTGAGCTCTTCTTGTTATTAATGCATTTTCTTTCCAAAGGGAGTAGAGTGTTTCTCTGTTCTCATCACCTTCACCTAGACTAGCAGTAGGTTGAGGGGGTCCCTGATGGGATGTCTGAGCTGGACCAGGATGGTGGTATCCAAGCCAGACATCTGATAGCACAGTGCCTCTCGCGCTTGGATCTGTTTACTTAGTGCTTAAATAGTATTTTTTAAATAGCATGGGATATTCCAAGCACTGATATTGCAAGGAAGATTGAAAGAGAGCTCACTGCCCACACATGGACGGGGTATACTGAAAACGCATTCCAGATTGTCCGCACGCGTTTCCGGGCTGTTCCGAGTCACTGAAAGTCTGGTCAAGAGAATTTACCTGTCGTTTATACGGTAAGATTATTCTAAGACGGACGTTTCAGCCAAGGGTCTGCTCATGCCTTCTGAAGTACAGAGTAGAATGATTACTTTGGCACCTGTGATCATTTTTATTTCATAAAGCAGAAACTGCAGATTTATCTTTTAATAGCTTTCCCCCTCTACACTGTTCCTTTAAAGGGTTCCACCAAAAAAAAAAAAAAAAAGGTAGATGAAAGAATATGTTGAATTCATTGCCTGAAAATAGAAAGACACAAATGTCATCTTTTAACAGATTTAATCTTAGAATGAACACTACAGGGTTCCCCCCCATTCTATCAAAAATGATTTTTCAATCTGACAGTGTAAAAGTATCTGAGATGCAGAGATCATTGCTTTAGTTTCAACATATTTGTCTTCACATTAGTGAGTCCTTCCCAAAGAGTAAAAGCAGATTATTCAAGCAGGTGCAATGATACCTGCCAACTGACCCCTCCACATCCCAAAGTCTCAAAACCCGAGGGTCCCTAAAAGAAAAGGGCCTTCAGCGAAGAGTGCCATCTGGAACTTTAACCCCCTAAAACAGTTCTTGAGTGCCTGGACTTTGCCTGGAATTGTGTTAACTTCTGGGAATTGCAAGCAAGACCCTCATCCTGGTGCTTTTGGGGAAATTCTAATAAAGTTTGATTGACTGGCTTTGTTTTACAGTGAGTGTCAAACTATAGCATGAAAACCCGAGCAGTTTCAAGTTTTCCGTAAAGATTTTAAACACGCTGCCTGCCTTTTCCTCATTTCTCTATTTTTCCTCCTGGCTCTGTTACTAATCAAAGCAGGAAAAACAATGGATCTGGAAAATTAACAGCATGAAAATAAAATGACTTGGAGCCTTATTTACAGAAGGCTCCTGAGGCCGCTGGCGGGTGGGGTGGGGGTCCCGGGTGAAAGGCTGAGCCCTCTAGAACCCAATTCCGCTGGCTCCCTCTTTGTGTCCACCAGGGGCACCGCACAGCTGGTAGTTCTGATGTTCCCAGGAGCTCCAGTCTGGCCAGGGCAGCCCTCTTGGAAAACTTAAATCAAATTCCAGTACAAATTGGAGCCCCTTTCAGGGCCGAGGGGTCTGGTGGGCACCAGGACCCTGGGGCGCACTGGCTGTGGCATCCGCAAGGCCCCCAGATGTGCTGCAGCATTTGGGGCAATCCCCAGGGAGCTGCACGGCAGGCCTGCTGGAGCTTGGGGCCTCCTGGGGCTCAGCCGCGGGCCTGGGGCTGCGGGCCTTGCCTCTGGCCTCTGGCCGACGCCAGCTTGCCCGCTTCCTCTGGGCCTCCTGCCGTCTGTACCGCCAAGGACGGCTCCGGGGACCTCCAAGCATGGGGAGCACACCCGGCCCCTCTCAACCTCAGCGGGAAGGCGGAGGACAGCGATGTCTATAGGGCCAGGGAGAGGCTGGGGGTTGAGCAGGTGTGGGGGGGATGGGGAGCATGTAGGGGGTGGTGTGGTGTGTGCCTGGAAAGCTGGATAGGGGCCGCCCCAGCATCCTCCTGCAATCCTCTCCTCACTCCTCTTTCCAGGCTTCCGGACCCCACCACCAGCAGCTCAACCAGGGTGAGACATTCCACCTGCCTCCCAGCTCTTTCCCTGCACAGCACCCCAAGACCTTCTCCCTGTCCCTCTGTCCCTCCCTCCCACGTTTGTCTGCTTGAAGGAGGGCACTTAAACTGGGGCAGAGATGACTTATTAGATCCAAGACCTTAGCTTCGGGGACTTACTACCTCCTGGGAGAGGACAGTGGCCTCTGTGGCCAGGTAAGAGAAGAATGGGGAGTGGATAATTATGGGCAGGACCTAGGGATGGGAGAGGGGCCAGATGTGCAGGGGCTGGAGCCCTGGTCCCAAATACTTCACTATTGTCGGCAGGAATCCCTGGGAGCTCAGGGTCAGACGGCAGCTTGTCAGTGGCCCTGCCACCAGGTCCTTCCTGGTGGGAAGTGGGGGCCCCAGGAGCCACCTGGAGTTGACCGTGGCGATTGGGGTCACAAGTCAAGGTTGGCTCTGCTAGTAACACTTGCCCCAGCCCCTTCCTCTCTACTCTGCTGGGCCGAGCTTGGGATGGCCAGCTGTCCTGGCATCCTCAGGTCTGCTTTTCTTCTGGAGAACCCCCAAAGGAGCCAGAAACCCGCTTCTACAGGCCTCTGGAAGTCGATGAGGTCATGTAGAAACAGGGCAGATTTTGGTGGCAAAAGGAGAATCTATACCCCCCTAACCCAACTCTTCATGCCAAGGGTCCCTGCACAGTCATTCTTGCTGGGAATTCTCTCCAAATAGCAGGTTTTCAGTCCTCCCAGCTCTTTACCATAAGGTTTTGGGGCCTCGCCGTTTCCCTATCCAGGAGGAACCAACTACAAAGAAAAACTCTTCTTTGGAATCTTAGCTTGGAAAGGCGCAAGGTTGATGATCGGAATAATTAGAATAGCAACACCCAGAACCAAAAACCCCTGTTAAGGAGCTCACACCCAGGCCAGGGCTGGGGGTGGGGGGTGGGGGTGGAGGCTGACTGGCAGGCATGGGGGGGGGGGATACAGGAGACTATCTCACTATTTCCTCTCTACTCCCTCCTTTTCCCAGACCTTGGGAGACATCTCTCCCTCACCCTCCCTTCTTGAATTAGTGCCCCTTTCTAATCATAACTAAAGATCCAAGATGAATCTGTGGGGAAGGCAGGAATGTGATTTTGCAATCCATAGTCTTAATCATGGGGAAAAATTGTTATTTAACAAAAAGGCAGATGAATTTTGTTGGACAAGAAAAGAGGTGCTCCGTAGATGATTCTTTGTGATTTGGGTAAGGAGCTGTGAATTCCGGTCATAGCATCACTGTGGAAAACGTGTCTCTTGAGTTCCTGATTGTAAGGGTAGTATCCTTAAAAGGATCCAACCCCAATGCAAATTCCTATAAAGATCTGATTGCCGTGGATGTCGGCCTTGTGATATTAAGCAAACTTACGGAAAACACACAAAGGCTTTTCCAGTGTAGACAATAAAAAACTCCTGTGATACCTGTAAAAGCTACTTTGGTGGCCGTAGAAATATTGGCATAATATGCCTGGCCCAAAATGCCACCATAAAATCACAGTTTGATATATTTATAAATGCCCTGAAATTAAGTCTTTAACAGTTTCCTCAGCTCTCTAAATTTGGGCCTGTTCCCTAAAATCGTTTTCCCAGAGAAAACCCTCGTGAGCATATTTTAAACCAGAAGCCCTTGCTCGCACCTGGCGAATGTGTGCATCCCATGTGCCTTTGGCCAGTGAAAGGTGAAATCCAGGAAATGCAGGCTGGCAACTGGGATTCTTCCTGGGACATGCCTCCCCCATCTTATTTGCCTCCTTTCTCACCTCCTGCAGGTGGTGGAGAGGCCCAGGGAGCGGGTGCCGCGCCGCCTTTCGTTTCTGATTCTGTTCCTCTCTCAAGGGTGCTCCCACGGTGTGGTAGGACTGTGCTTCTGTAAGCAGCCTGGCGGGCTGAAATGCTCTCTCCCTGGCTACTACCCTGGCTGGAGGAAAATGCTAGGCAGAGCTGGGTTTGTTCAGGAGCTGGGGCGGCGCCACCCTGGGAGAGAATTCCCCTTTTGGGGGGCTGTTTGATGTCTGGATGTTTTGAAGATTTATATCAAAAGCAAGCAAAGCAGTGGGATGGGAAGATGGATCACAGCCCCGTCTTGGCTTCTGAACAAATGCACAAACCACCCGACACGGCCTGCTTCGGGTGGCTGCTCTTGGGGGCGTCCGCATGCCCTGCCACGGACCTCGCACATCTTATTTCGGTCTTAGGCTGGGCTACAAGTGCAGACAGACCTTAGAGTTTCTCTTCTTTTCCTCAAAAATAAGAAGGCGAGCACAGACCGCAAATTATTCACTCAGGATCTCAAGGAATAATCAGAGGTGGTGAAAATTATAGCCTGTCACTGCAGAGAAAGCTGCCCAAAAAACTAAGATTTTTTTTTTCTTCAAAGGAAGGGGGCAAAACTCCTTTATAAAACAAATCGAGTGAAAGTGAATGGCAGTAGAGAGCCTCAGAAACCAGCAATCCAAAGCCAGAGAGCCTGACTTCCTGTCCCCTCTTCTTGCCTGCTTATATGAGAGCTAAAGGCCCCGTGTGGTTGTGAGTTTTACTGGCACGGAAATCAGACGGCCGAAGGCTGCCACTCACGTGTCTTTAGTCTTCCCACCTTTCTCAGCCTTTAACTACCGACAGGCACAAAATAAAGATCCCTGCGTGGGAAGCAGACATTTAAATATATTGATTGGCCCAGGACACCAGAGGAGGACGTTTCAGAAGCTGTGCGTGGATACAAATGTGGGTCGGTCTCCACGAAAACAACGGTAACAACAAAAGCCTCCCATTGTCCGCGGGGACCTTCGCCTGTGTCATGAGCAACTTCAGTTATTTGGACGAGGAAATGCTGGGAATGCGGCTGGACAGCTGTGTGCCAGCTTGTGGGGGTGGCTACGATTGACCCTCTGGTCACCGCTTTTAGCCATAAAGCTGGTGGCAGTGGCAAGGAGATGTCCAGTTTAAGGATATAAGTATCTAGAATTGATGTTACTAAACAAAAACTATTGGGGTAAAGGTACAAGGGAGAAAAGATGAGGGCGTTTGCATCACGTGTGCAGTAATAAATAGAGCATTTCCCACTGGGGCACCTGTGCTGATGGGGGCCCAGGTGGTTATGGCATCGCGGCAGATACATCTAATATCTAGACATTGTTTCCTCACTGAGACCAGGAAGTAGGACCTCTGCCTATTTGATGTCAATATATTAGTGTGTCAGATACATTGTAAAAAAATGATTATAGGAGTTTTTTTTTTTTTTTCAAAGA
>JAQZBX010097883.1:0-11643 GCA_029593785.1 Cabassous unicinctus | reverse complement strand
CTCTTCTCTTCTTCTCTTCTCTTCTCCTCTTCTCTTCTCTTCTCTTCCCTTTCCAATAGAGAAGATTAGGATCCTGGGGTGGCTGGTTCCTTCCCACTTACCCAGGCCTGCACCACTGAGGAATATTATCTGCATTCTCCTACCCTGTCTCCAATCTTTCTCCCATGCAAGTGGGAGAACTTCCTTTGTGTATAGGTCCTGGGGGTTCAATACCTTCATGGTAGCCATGCTCAGCTTTAGAAATCCATTAAAAATATTAGCTGAAATAGTCTTAGCTACTTCTCTGGAATATTTATCTTCCTCACATACTCTGCTACATGTAAACCAGTGCTCATGCCTCCATTTCTCCTTGGAGGTCCCTGTTTTTCTGTAAATTTTAGGCTAGTTGATTGCTCTGCAAACTCTCTCTGTTAGATTTAAGATAAGTAATGACTTTTTAGGGCTTTTTCTTATTTAAGCAGAAGCCACAAGTCCACTCATTCCACTCATTTATTTTTATTTTTTTTACATTTTATTGAAGCATATCATTCATACATAAACATACATAAACAATAAGTGTATAGTAAAAGTTGTGAATTTACAAAACAAACATGCATGACATTACAGAGGGTTCCCATATATCACCCCTCCATCAACACCTTGCATTGTTGTGAAACATTTGTTACAAACTATGCAAGAACGTCGTCAAAATATTACTACTAACTATAGTCCATATTACATTTGGTGTATTTTTCCCCCAACCCACCCTATTATTTTTTAAAAATATATTTTATTACGGAGGTTGTGAACTTACAAAATAATGTATAGAATTCCCATACAACCCCCCTTCACCAACACACCACACCATTGGAATATTTGTTACAGATTATGAGATAATATCATCAGACTATTACTACCAACCATTATCCACAGCGTACATCTAGCACAATTTTTCCATATCCCCCCATTGTAAACACAGTGCATCTTTGGCATTGATGCAAGAATATTACAGTATTGCTGTTAACCATGTCCATAGGTCACACCAATTGTATTTTTCTCATGCTTCTCCACATTCCCACCACCTGCAATAGCGACATACATCTGCTTGAGCTCACAGAAGAACACTTGTACATCTGTACCATCAAGTACAATTTGCATCCAACTCTGGGTTCACTGTGTTATTCAGTCCCTAGATTATTCTCTATTACTTTCAATTGACATTTACATCCCTAAACTATCCTTTCCAGCCACAATCCCATTTATAAACCAGCTGCTACTCACTATGTGTTACCAACAACTCTATCCATATCCACACTTTTATAGTAAAGTTAATTAAAACTTCTACATACATTAAGCATCAGCAGTCCTTCTCAGCCCTCTTACCTCCTAATAACCTATACTCTAGGTTTTAACACCATGCATTTATTCTTCATATTTAGTTCATATTAGTGAGACAGTGCAGTATTTATCCTTTTGTGTCTGGCTTACTTCACTTAGCATAATTTCTTCAAGATTCATCCATATTATCATATGTGTACCAATTTATTTCTTCTTCAACATAGTATTACATCATATGTATATACCACATTTTGTTTATCCATTTATTGGTTGAAGGACACTTAGATTGCTTCCATCTTTTGGCAATTGTGAATAATGCTGCTATGAACATCGGTTTTCAGTTCTTCTTGATGTATGCCTAGTAGAGGAATTGCTGGATCATATGGCAGTTCTATATTTACCTTCCTGAGGAACCACCAAACTTTTCCACAGAGGCTGCACCATTTTACATTCCCACCAACAGTGAAGGAGTGTTCCTATTTCTCCATTTCCTTTCCAGCACTTATTGTTTTCTGTTTTTTTAAATAATGTCTATTCTATGCAGTGTGAGATTATCACTTTGATTTGTATTTCTGTATTAGTCAGCCAAAGGGGTGCTGATGCAAAGTACCAGAACTCTGTTGGCTTTTATAAAGGGTATTTATTTGGGGTAGACGCTTACAGTTACCAAAGCTGTAAAGAGTCCAACTCAAGGTACCATAAGAAGTATTTTCTCACCCAGTCTGTTGCTATGTGTTGACGCAAGATGGAGGGCAATGTCTGCGAGGGTTCAGCCTTCCTCCTTCCTCTTAAGGCTGTGGTCCCAGCTTCTGATCTCAGCTGTAGGCTGGCTTAAGGCATGTCAGTCTCCCCAGGACTGTTTTTTTCCGGGCTCAGCTGCTCTGGTCTCTCCACTAGGTCAGCTGTAGACTATCAGGCTCATCTCTCTTCCCAGGGCCGTGTCTGTGGAGCACACTCTCTTCCTGCGTATCTGCTTCTGTGTGTATTTATTTCCATGTTTTATCCCCAAGGGGGCTGGGACTCGATGCTGAGTTGCACTCTAATGATGTGGTTGGGTCAGAGCCCTAATGGTAACATAATTTAATCAGACATCTCAGCTGAATCTAATACAATCAAAAGGTTATCACATCAGAGGAACTGACCAGTTTACAAATATAATCTCTATTTCTTTTTGGAATTCATAAATAATATGAAACTGCTACAATTTCCCTAATAGCTAGAGATATGGAACATTTTTTTCATGTGCTTTTTGACCAATTGTATTTCCTCTTTGGAGAAATGTCTATTTAAATCTTTTGCCCATTTTTTAATTGGATTGCTTGCTCTTTTATTGTTGAGTTGTATGATGTCTTTATATAGAATGGAAATCAAACCCTTATGGGATATGTGGTTTCCAAATATTTTCTCCCATTGACCACTTATTTATTTTTATATGTCCATAGAAAGCACTGAAATTTAGGTAATAGAGAATTTTCCTTTATATAAAAATATGCAGAGGCTATTATATGCCCTTTTATAAAAGCAACAATGTGGATTGATCTCAAAAGCATTATGTAAGTGAAAGAAGCTAGGCTCAAATGCCTACAAACTGCAGTACTCCATGTATGTGACATTCTTAAATAGGCAAAACCATAGGGACAGATTGTTGAATAAACATGGCCAGTGGCTGGAGGTGGGGGGAGAGTTGTCTACATAAGAACACCAGGATTTTTTTTTCACATATTTTTAAACATTTATTGAAGTATATCATTCATATATGAATATACGTAAACAATAAATATTTAATAAAAGTGAATTTACAAAATAAACATGCATGACATTATTCAGGATACTTTTTGAGGATGATGAAACATGAAATCTTGAATGTGGTATTGCCCAACTGTCCAAGTTCATCAAAACTTGCAGAACTGTACTCCCAAAGGATGATTTTTACTGAATGTCAGTTATAGCTTAATTTTTTAGAAAATGTAATAGGCAAAAAAGTGTCAATGATAAAAATAATATCAAGGAAAAACACAAAAGTCTGTACCTCTACAATATCCCAACTTTATTCTTATTCCTTTAAGGAACGAAAACCTAGGAATAAATACATTTTTAAATGTTCTTGATGAATATTTAGTATGACCAAGTTAACTTAATATGCCTGGTGAATTTCTAGACATCTTCACTAAATACAAATAGATCACTTGATTCTTGAAAAAAAAAAGTCACTTGATTCTTTAACTATCTTAGTTTAATTTTATTTACTCATGATTCTTACTCAGCTCAGTAGATGAGAATACATTATTAACACTTCTTGATTTTAGAGTATCCTCTTCAACCTCTTTCAGACACTTAACTGCCTCTGTACTAATCCCCATGTGATATAGGTAACAAGACACTTTCTCTCTTCAAGAGTTAAAGTCTCATTACCTTGCTATGTTACTGTCTTGTGTATATGGAGTTATCTATTTTCCAGATCCTTTTGAACGCAGAGGAGTGGATGCTGAAAAATGCATCTTCTAGCACCTTAATAAAGCGCTATAATCCATAAGATGAAAAAAATACTACAAAGTTGTACTTGAGGAAAACAAGTCCATGGTATTGCTGAAAGCTGGAATTTCTTTATATTTTTAAAGAATATATTCATAATATAATTGTTTTAAAAACATGAGCATTTTATTTATATTATCTTTAACAGTAGTTATTTTTAAATATGGAAATTCAGCTATAGTTACTAGTGATTCTAACTGAATAGCTGATCAATAAGTGTAGTAACTTGGCAATATGAAAAAATAAATAAATAAATAAAGACTCTGTAACTGAAAGGCATTATAGTAGGAAAATTCCTAAATCAATATTATATGAGCAAGGCATTATGTGTACAAAAATAAAAGCTCATTGTCAACTTTGTATTATTAATGATTAATAGATAACTGAGATCATCATTCAAGAACCATAAAATTCTTCTCTAATTAGATATAAATCTTTAAAAAGAAAGAAAGAAAATAAGACCATCTGGCCCAATTTTCAGTATTATGCTTCACAATAAGAATGATGCAATTTTGTCACTGTGTGGATGTGTCATCCAATTATCAGTGATTTAACTAATGGAAAAAAAAGGTTATATATTTACATAAGTACCTTGGTATTGATAAACTACTATAATTACTTTTTCAAATGCTGTTTCAGGTAAATGAAAGAGTGATCCTTGGGCTCTCTTTAGAATATGGCAAAAATAATAAACAGGTCAAGAAATAATATTATTTGCTATTAGCTCCAAATAAGATAATGCTGTGTATTTTAAGAATTATTCTCAGGAAGATGGAGGGGATTATATAAGGGCCCAAAAGATGGGAAATTATAGTAGTAGGTAACTTTAATCAAATAGCATATGTCATATTACAATCAATAAAAACATAATTTTGCAACAAATAGAATTTGATTTAGATAAGAAGTGTCAAAAGGAACCTGGGTTTCTTCTTGAGTTGTTGGATCAAAGTTGAAAAGTGAATGGAAGTTGAGCATATTTTGTTATCCCACCTCTGAGAGTTCAGAATATTACTCTTTGGGACACAAAGAATGAAGAGGGATTGTTGAAAGAAGCTGAAGACTGTAGCCAACTATTGCTGCCAGGGTGAAGTACTTTATTTTTGACTCTTTGCTGACAAAAATAGCAATCATATAGAAAGGAGGAAATTCCTTCTTTCCCCCTCCTGCCTGTCAATCTCCCGCTGCTAGTGCCATCCATTGGCAGAACCTATTAAGATGATAACTGATGAAAAAAATATATAGTTTACAGAGTTCAGCCAGTGGCATGCAGATATGTTTAACAACAAACTCTCCAAAAGAAAAAGAAAACAGCAAAAAACCTGGCCCTAGGGTGTGCTGATTTTCATGGTGTACATGTTTACACCAAAAAACGATTTGAAGACATCAAAGTGAGGAGACAGTAGGCAAGTATTATTCAGATACAATACAGATGCAATCTATGTAAATCACCTCAAAAGCATAGAAGATGATAGTAAAATGTATTAAAATAATTTGGAAATATTTTGAGTACTCATTTCCTTTATATTTAGTATGATTAATTTAATGTTAAGTTTACATAGTTTTCAATTAGTATTTAACAACCAGCTTGCAAAATTCCTGAAAACTTACCAAATTGCTCTTGTAAGTTGAATGGAGCTGGCTCCAGAATACCATTGGGACCCAGCCAGGCATCACAAAGCAGAGGACAAGAGAGTGGATTTGGACTAGAGAGACAATAACTTAGTAACAGACAGAGTTCACCTCTGTAGTTATTCAGTAATTTATACACACCCTTCTATACTTAATGAATAACTTTATGCTTCTATATAAGAAGAATCAATTAACCTTTGTGCAAAGATGTTCTCACCTTCACTCCTAAAAGGGTAGATGCAAAATTCCAAAAGTTTGTCTCCATCTCTGATCAGTAGTTATACTCCCCTTATTAATTCATAGTCCTAAAATATATGAGTAAATGGAGAATAAATTGTAAAATTAACAAGTCTCAACATCCATACATAAAGCGAAAGAGGGAGGAAAAATGGAATGGTTAATAACTATAGATATGCATGTATGTATAACAAGCTAAGAAGACAGTAGACATAGCTACTACAGTCCTTTTTTCTATAAATGGTCCTGAAGTTGTACTTGATATTTACCACTATCTTATTCTACTTATTTCCCCCAACCAGCACTTTATGTGGCTGTGATTCTTTAGCTGGTGATTAACTGAAGATTTGGAATCTTCATTGGCCTTTTTATCCAGAGTGGTTTTTCATTAGCTTCTGTCATTGGATAGAGAAGTAATTAGGCATCCCAGAGAATCTCCAGTGTCCACTGAACAGCAAAAACCCACTTTGTCTTTAATAATCAGAAAGTTTTTGCCTGTTGGTTCAGTGATATAAAGAGCCCAAAATAAGTAGGTGGTAGTCTCTGTAATAGCATAAAAGAAATTATATTTGTTGCCTCATCATCCTGCCTGGACTAGTTATAGGTTCCCCTTTTGAGTGTCTGCCCCATTCAGCCCTGCCCAGTGCCTAACCTTGACTAGCAAGTGATATGTACTTCCATACAGTTTGGATGGTGAAAGCTGCCTTTAGTTTCTCTAAACAGCCCTTGATGCTTCTCCCAAGGGTGCTGTATTAGTCAGCCAAAGGGGTGCTAATGCAAAGTACCAGAACTCTGTTGGTTTTTACAAAGGGTATTTATTTGCGGTAGAAGCTTACACTTACTAGGCCCTAAAGAGTCCAACTCAAGGTACCATAAGAAGTACTTTTTCATCCAAAGTCTGCTACATGTTGATGCAAGATGGAGGGCAGTGTCTGCAAAAGTTCAGCCTACCTCCTTCCTCTTAAGGCTCCATGGTCCCGCTTCCAGTCTCAGTTGTAGGCTGGCATAAGGCTCGTCACTCTCCCTGGGGCTTGTTTCTTTCCGGGCTCAGCTGCTCTGGTCTCTTCACAAGGTCAGCTGTAGATTACAAGGCTCATCTGTCTTCCTGGGCCAGTGCCTCTGGAACACTCTCTCTTCCTGCATATCTGCTTTTGTGTTCTCCTTTTCTGTGTATTTACTTCTGTGTCAAAGTCTGTTTTATCCCCACCAAGGGGTTGGGGACTCAACCCTGCACACCCTAATGATGTGGTCAAAGAAAAGCCCTAATCTTGATTTAATAAAGTAAAAGTGAAACCTCCAATCTAATGCAATCTAATACACCCAGAGGAACAGATCAGTTTATAAACACAATCTAATATCTATTTTTGGAATTCATAAACAATATCAAAATGCCCCAGGCCCCTTGCTGCCTTCTGCACAGTTTACTAGCAAGGTTTGCATCTCCCCATGGCTTGGATGATAAGAAGCTGCCCTCAGCAAATACAAATGGCCCTTGCAACTTCAACTTTTCGCACTTTATAGTTTGAAACTTCCAATCCCCAGCAACCACAGGAAAGTCCTGCCTCTCCCCTTTGGCCCCTCCTCTGCCCTTATTCTCCCCTTAACTTCTCCAGGGATTTTGAGCTAACAAAACTATGTTTTCATGCTTGTTGGCTAGTTGACTGGATGTTTGTGTTTGTGCCTCATCATCTGAACTCTTACATAACATCCAAAACAGTCTCCAATTTGAAATCAGTGGTGCCATTATTATGTCTCCTGATAAAAGCCTTTCTCCTTTGAGAACTAAGACCCTAAATCAACAGTGCCCAAAACTGCTTGGAGAAGAAGTAAAAAGTCTCTCAATGAATTATTAGGTTTATTAGTGAGATGGGAATTCTCTCTCTGAATGCTAAAATCACTTCCCCTTTTAAGGTCTTCAACTGATTGGATGAGATGTCATTCATTGCTGATGGCAATCTCCCCAGTTGATTGTAGATGCCATCTATACAATCAACTCACTGATGATTAAAGTCCATGAAATGCCCTTGTATTATAATTAACCCAGTGCTTGCTTGACCAGACAACTGGGCACCATTACCTGGCCGAGTTGACATATTAGCCTAACCATCATACCCAGCAAACACCAAACATAAATAATAATAATAAAGCTCATTGCCTTACTCTGCCTTCCAATTTTCCTCTAGTTCCCCCTATTGGCAGAAGGCAATTTTTAAAGAAAAACTGTAGTTTGCATATAATCCAGCAATGCAATGCTAACAATAGAAGAGTGGATTGAAATTTGAGAATCTAGCTTAGAAACCAGAACATTCCATATGTTAGCTACTCAGCATTTATATGCTACTTAAGTATAGAATATGTGTTCATTTATCAAATAGTTACCAAGTATCTACTATGTCTTAGACTTTGTGCTAGGTATTGAGGATAAATTGGTGGTCCAAGCCAGATAATAACCAAATAGTCCCTTGATCATGTATAATTGTAAACTGAAACAGGCAGGTGTCTATGAAAAAAAAATAGTATAAATAATCTGGCATTGACTACAGGAGGATTTTCTTGAGGACATTTCACTTAACCTGAGAGGTAAATAGACTAGATAAAGTGGAGATGAGGCTGTAGTGGGGAAGCATCATTACAGTGGAAGGAACAGCTTATGTAAAGGCCCTGTGGTAGAAGTGAGTATGGTAGAGATATGTAGAACTAAGAGAACTGAGAGTCTGGGCTGCAGAAGTTAAATGGCATGTGAGAGATAAGCCAATTAGGCAGGGTTTAGATCTAGAGTTTATATGTATATTTTTTGCTAAGAAAGAAAAACTCACTGAAGAACTTTAAAGGAGATATTTCAGTTTGGATGATTTTTAAATAAATGTTTTACATTTTGTGGGGGCCTGAGTTGATAGAGATCAGTTAATAAGCAATTCAGTTAAGAGGCGAGAGGCTCTAGAGTATTGACAGTGGAGAGGGACAGAAGGGAAAAAACAAATGCTATATTTAGGAATGAAAATCAATAATTTTGGACAAATTTTTATAAGGGTGATGGTGATGCCAAACATGCTGTTATGGATTGAATTGTGTCCCTTAAAAAGACATGTTCACGTCCTAACTTCTGGTCCTACGAATGTAAGCTTATTTGTAAGTAGGATCTTTGAAGATGGTATGAGTTAAGAGGTCAAACTGGTTTAGAGTGTGCCCTAATCCAATATGACTAATGTCTTTACAAAAAAAGGAAATTTGGATGCACCGAGAGGCAGAAGGAGAGCCATGTGACTGAGGCAAGAACAGTACAGATTGCTGGCCACAGTCAGAACCCTACAGCTCTCAGGGGAAGCATGGCCTGCTGACACATTGCTTTTGGCCTTCTAGCTTCCAGAAGCGTGAGATAGTAGATTTCTGTTGTTTAAACCAGCTAGTCTGTGGTACTTTGCTATGGCAATCCTGGTGAACTATGAGAAATGTCTCTCATCTTTCTGACTAGTGTAATAGGACTTATGTTGGTGTCATTGACTGATACTAAAAGTGATACAAGAATGTATCTTGATATCCTTTGATATTTTATATCATCCAAGTAGAGATATCTATTCAGAGTTTGCTATGAAAAGCACATTTGAAAACAAATAAACCCAACTAAACATATAAATCACAATTTTATTTAAAATGGTAGAGATGTCTGCTTACAGCAACCAACTTTTAAGTTTATACTGTCATAACTTTGTCACTATACTTCTCATCTCCCAAGTTCTTTGTACTCTTAACACCCTTCCCAATTTAAAAAATATTCTAAACCAATATTCTTCTTCATTTCTTTTTTCCCCATGTTTTCCTTAGTCTCTAAGTCAAAACAAGGAATGAATTCAGAGATCGTAATAGTCCTCTATTTTCTTCTTTCCTAAATTAGCAACAACTAGTCACTTGGGCAAGTTTTTCTCCATTTGGCCTTCCTTCACATTAGAGCCATTCTAGTCCTTTTATACCACACTCTGTGTCCTATAGGCTGACCCACTGTGCTGCTTCCTGGGATCCTTACCACCGGTTCTGCCACCCACTGGATGTCACCAGCTGAGAACCGAGCAGGAGGAGAGAGAAGTAGGATTTTTCTTCAGGCAGTGGCTGTGTCTGTTCATGAGGCACAGGAACGCTTTCCTCCAGTTTCTATTATTGCTAGTCTCTGGTGGCCTCAATCTCTTTTGTTGATTCACTACTACAAATAGTTTCTTCACTAAGAACACTTTAAGTTATGAATGGAATTCTGTTTCCTGGTAGGACACTGACTTTTGCTATACCTCAGCTTTGTTGGAGCCAGAATCTAAAACATTTTCTTTCCCAAATCATTCGTTTTCTGTTCTGTTCATCAGGCTCTACATCAGGAGTAAGCAAACTTTTACTGTAAATCACCAGATAATAAAAATCGTAGGTTTTGTCTGCCATACAGTTTCTGAAACAGCTACACGTTTCTACTATTTGGAGGAAAATCATCCATGGACAAATGTAAATGAATAATTGTGACTGTGTTCCGATAAACTTTATTTACAAAAGCAGATGGACAAGCTGGATTTGGCCTCTGAGCCATGGTTTGCCATCTCCTCCTCTAAACCAATTATCATTCAAATAAGCATGTATATGTACCCCCCCACACACACATACATTCACATTCACGTACCTTGCAGGCATTATCATTTACCTAAATTTACAATATTTTAGTTTTTAATATTTAATTAAATAATCAGTTTGACAAATGTGGTTTTATGTAATTAATTGTGTGTGGGAATGAGGGTAATACAGAAATTATGTGATGAGTAATTTAGTAAAATCTATGATCAAATGAGAAATTTTAAGTGACGTACGTTGAAAAACTTAATGGACCATACATATGTATGATATTGCTGATCCTTCTAGACCCCTGGATAGTTACCTATAGATATAGATTAGGTCATAATGAATTGCAGTCAACTCTGAGTTGAATATCTGTATGAGGCATATTCATTTGTTGTATATTTAAAACAAATCTTTCCCCAAACACCCATGAAATACCATTATGGTTTAAAATTAACCTAGAGAAGAAGATCTATCAGAAAAAAATTCTATGTTTTTTGTTTAAAAACAAAGCATAAGTGGAAATTTGCAGTATTTGTCCTCCTTTCACTTGGCTTAGCACAATGTTTTCAAGGTTCATTTGTGTAGCATGTATCAAAACTTCATTCTTATTTATGGTAGAATAATATTAGAGGATGTGCATATTGCATATAATTGTGAATGTATTTATGACACTGAATTGTTCATTTAAAATGAAATATTTTAACTTACATATATTTTACCATAATAAAAAAGAAGGAAAGAAAAATATAAGTTAACATGTGGTTTCCTGCATTTGTAATAGCCATGCCTCCTTCTTAAGTTGATAATTCTCAAGTGTTTTGTACTAATTGCCCATGTCCCCCAGTATGCTAGTCTTACTCTATCCTTTCTCTCATGCTCATGGCCACATTCTGAAAATCCAAATACTTTTATGATTGTTTAATGAAGAACTTCATAAAATTTGGAAAAATCAATATTACTAAAGACTAATTCTAGGCTGTAGCACGTGGCAGCTTGGAGAAATAACTCACAAAAAGAATTTGCTATATGAAACCTGGTTGAAATATTTTAATAAATGCTAATGATTATGGATAAATGCTTAACTACTCACATATGGAACAGAAGGAACTAAAAATATCACCTTAAATAAAGCAAGATGAAACAGCTTTTAATATTAAGGAATTGGGAGCATATGGTCTGTTTGCAAAATCTGAAAATATCCCACTTGGTTCAATAGAGAAAGAAACAAAAATTAAGAAGTGGCTTAAAAGGCAAGCTTCTCTCTGTGTCCTTCCTTATATGTCTTTTCTCTCTCTCTCTCTCTCTCTCTCTCTCTCTCTCTCTCTCTCTCTCTCTCTC
>JAQZBX010097882.1:0-11643 GCA_029593785.1 Cabassous unicinctus | reverse complement strand
TATATATATATATAAAATAACATTTATGTAAGCAAATGCACATATATGCATATATATTTATATATCATTTTACAAATATTGGTATGTATTGTGAAAATTTTGATTTTTACCCACAATAAAAAAATTTAAAAAAAGATACTTAAATTACATAAATGTTACATGAAAATTATAGGGATTCCCATGTGCCCCACCTCCCACTCCTCCCACAACCTCTTACATAAACATCCTTCATTAGAGTGGCACATCACCTGTAAAACATACACACATCTTGGGGCTTTGCCACTAAGCATGGAGCATAGTTCACATTGTAGACCACACTCTCTCCCACACAGTTCTGCATGTTGCATTATGATATAGAGTGGCCTGTATCTGTCATTGCAATGTCATGCAGGATAATTCCCTAGTCCCCTAAAAGCCCCTGTATTACAATGGTTTTCCCCTCTCCCTGGCCCCAAAGTGTCTGGGGGCCACTGGCTCCACATTAGTGTATTACTTCCATTGTGTGAATCACAATATGACTATAACAGAACACCAGTAAGTCCACTCTAGTCCATAGCTCTTCCCCCAATCCTGCGGAGACTGAGATAGTGACATCCAATCCACCTCCAAGTGACAGGGGCTTATATCCCATGGATAAGATGGATGGGATTATTATACCTGCAGGTGCAGACTCTCTCTATTCCCTGGGATGGCCGTTGTCCATCATCATCTCCCCACCAGGTATCCAGGGTGAGTCCATTGATTTGTAGAGTAGGAGTTGCAGCTCCACTGAGATACTGAGGCCAGCTGGCACTTGCACAGCCCAAAGACTCCAGTCTCTGAAAATACACCTACAAACTCTTGCACCACAAATAGGTTTAAATAGAAGGGACAGATGGACCATGTGCAGGAAAGACATATTTGGGCCAATTCTGTCAGTCTCAGGAGCAAGGATTCCAAAGTAGGGCCCACTGATAAAGCATGAAACTCTGGGGCTATCTGCCCTGATATTGGACCTGGGTGTCTCCAGAGCCTTCAGGAGCCCCTCTGTTTGGGGTGATATCCACATTGGAAACCTATGAGGTCCTATTGAGATGTGCATAAGTGTTACATCTGGGATGAACTCCAGACTCACTTTGAAGTCTCTTAGCCATATGAACTCATTTATCTTTACTTTTGTCCCTTTTATTCAAGGTCTTTTTCCAGTCATATTGCCCATTGCCACTTGTTAGTAATCCCTCATTGCCAGGGAGGCTTATCCCCAGGGGTCATGTCCCACACTGGGAGGAAGGTAATGCATTCATATGCTGAGTTTGGCTTAGAGAGAGGCAACATTTGAGCAACAAGGAGGCTCTCAGGAGGCAACTCTTATGCACTCCCTAACAATAGGCTAAGAGTCAATTTCAATAGCAAAGACTCATAAGGCTAGTCATCAAAAACAAGAGCCCATTGGTGGATCATCCTCCTTTGCCAGACACTGCTCCAGCATTTGGGGGACTGTTGCTGCTCCCTGGAGAATATGGCAGCGCTCTCCAGGAAGGGAATTCAGTATTCTCATATTTATTGAGTGGTTCTCCACCCACTGTGACCATGCCCCATGAGCATTTGAACAATTTTACATACTTTTATGTATGTTCACGTGAACTTCCTCCCATGCAACCCCCATCCCTGACACCACCCACCAACAATCCTCTCACACCCCAGTTGTAAGCATTCTGTGATCCAAACTTTCTTTAATGATGAAGCCAAATACAATAGCCAAATACAATAGGAAAATGAAATAATAATTATGTTTAAATGTGAGAGATAAACTACATGAAAACTTTAAAAAAAAGCTAAAAATAAAATTAAAGAATTGGGTTATTCAAAAAATGAGAAAAAAATTTTTAATTAAAAAAATTTTTTTTTGACATTTTGCCTTTTATCACTGCAATATCAGGGGTCCAGTCTGTACTGTGGCACCTTCCCCCTCTCAGTCCCCAGTGTCTCACTATTTTTCATTTAATTTTCAAAGAATTTTTAGGTCACAGCAAAGTCACACACAGAATACAAGACACTCTCATATACCCAACATCCTCCCCCTTTCTTCACCCTATATTGAAACCTTTTTGTATGTGGATGCTAGCATTGTTATAACTGATATACAGATAGTGAAACACAGGTACTGAACATTGTCAATGATTTACAGTATGGTTTACACTTTAGATGATACACTTTTATAAATTTTGATGATATTTACCATGTCCTGTGTCCATCACTGTAAGGTAATGAAAAACATTTCCACTGACCACTAATTACCCCCTCTTTGATCTATCCTGTTCCTCCCTCTCCACTTCCCTGGGGCCCATGATGACCCCCTGGCTTGACTCATGAGATGACAAGATTCATAATTACATGCAATAAGAGGTCTTGACACACTGGTGTTTCCTCCACTATTAGGAAACACCCTTGCTCTTAAGAGACACCCACCTGTCTATTTCTGGACAAATCAGTCCTCCCAAAGATGGGAGTCCATTTCCTTCCCTCTCATTGTGTGGGTCTCCACCCACTGATACAACACATTATGAGAGGATGAACACTCATACACTCCCTAGAAGCCTGCTTCTGATGCATCCTGTTGCAAATGCTCCCCCAACCAACACCCTAAAGCAGTGACACTTCATTGTCATATTGCCATAAGAGCATGCCCACCTTGGTACTTTCAACCCCATACCCAGAAATCCCAAATGTCCACCTGGTCCCTGTCCACTCAGTATCCTGGGTATTCTAACCCACCCTTCCCAATCTACCCACCTATCAACCTTGCACCACACAACCAAATATATCACTACCCTTCTGTCCTATCCCTTCAATACACAACTGTACTCTTTCACTTTACCATAGGTTACATCCATATGGGTGATGGCTCACAACTTTCTCTTCATTTTCTCTTTCTTATTTTGTTGATAGAGGGGGTATTGTTTGGGAATTCTGCACATGTGCATGATTGTTTTGTAAGTTTTTAACTCTGTCATAAAAATATATTTAAAAAATTATTAGGGTGAATTGGGGGAAAAAATACACCAAATGTAAGATAAGGACTATAATTAACAGTAAGATTTTGACAATATTCTTTCATAATTTGTAACAAATGTTTCATGACAATACAAGGTGTTAGTGGAGGGTTGATGTATGGGACCCGTGTATGATGTTATGAATGTTTGCTTTGTAAGTTCACATCTTTTACTAAATCATGTATTGTTTATGTATGTTCATGTATAAATGATATAAAAATAATAATATTAGGGTGGGTTAGGGGAAAATACTTTGTTTAGTAGTAATATTTTGAGGATGCTCTGTAACCATTAGTTAAAAATGTTTATCAACAATGCAAGGTATACATGGTAGGGTGAGGTATGCTGGCCCTGTATGATTTATGTATGTTTTGTAAGTTCACAGCTATTGCTATACATTCATTATTTATGTATGTTCATGTATGAGGTATATACTTCAATAAATTTAAAAAAAAATAGAATTTGGCCAATGTAAAAAAAAAAATGGGTTCTTTGAGAAGATTTAAAAAATTGAAAAATTCTTAGCTATTTAAACAACATAAAAAGGGAGACACTGCAAATAAAATCAGAAGTGATATGGGGGACATTAACACTGACCCAGCAGAAATTAAAATATCAAAAGAGGATACTATTAACAATTGTATGCCCATAAACTTGACGATATTCATGAAACAGATATATTGTAGAAACCCATGGACAACCCACACTGACCATAGAGGAAATCAAAGACCTCAACAAGCCAACCACAATTTTTAAAAAATGAAAGTCCTCAGAAACCTCCCCAAATTGAAAGACTGAAGATCTCATGGCTTCATAGTAAATTCTACAAATCATTCAAAGATTATCTAATACCAATCTTGCCCTACCTCTTCCAAAAAATTGAAAAGGGAGGAATGGTACCAAATGCAGTCTCTGAAGCCAACATCACCTTAATACTAAAGCCAAATAGAAATATTATGAAAAAATTTGTAGACTAATATCTCTAATGGATATAGATGCAGAAATCTTCAAGAAAATACTTCCTAACCAAATTCAAAGGCACATTAAAATTATACACCAGGGTCATATGTTTTTTGTTTTGAGGTATTGATGCTAGGGATTGAAACCAAGACCTTTTATGTGGAAAGCCAGTGCTCAAGCACTGAGCCACACTGGCTACTGTGAGTTAGTTTTTTAATTTCTTTTGTTATTGCTTGTTTTTGTTTTTAGGAGGCATGAGGAAGTGAACACAGGACCTCTCAGGAAGGTAAATATAGAACTGCCCTATGATTCAGCAATCCTAATACTTGGAATATATACAGAAGGTCTGAAAACAAGGATGCTAACAGATATTTGCACACCCATGTTCATATTGGTATTACTGACAGTTGCTAAAAGATGGAAACAGATTAAATGCCAATCAACTGATGAATGGACAAAGAAAATGTGGTATCTACAAAGTATGTATTACTATTCAAGTGTAAGAAGAAATGAAATCAGGAAGCATGTGACAACAAGGATGAACCTTGATGATATTATGTTGAGTGAAATAAGACAGAAACAAAGGATTAATATTTTCTCTTCTCACTGATATGGATTAAATATGATTAGTAAGCTTATGGAATAACAGTATAAAGTATAGGTTAGTAGGAGACAGAATGATGGTTAAGAATGGGGAGATGATACTGAATGTATGTAGAATATTAAATAAGGTCAATTATAAATATGTTGTAATGGGTAGAGTTGATATTAGCACATTATAATGACTATTACACACACTGCTTATTTAAAACCTGGGATTTTAATTGAAAGATGTAGTCTAGGGAAGTTAATGTTAATTGAAATACAGCCTAAGGATAATCTGGGGGTTGTGTAAAATAGTGCTTTTGGTTGTAGATGAGGGTGGTGGTTACTGCTATAAATACAAGAATTTTCTTCAACTACAAGATGCTAAAAATTTGGTCATAAATAGGAAAAATACAAGTAATATAATTTATAGACTATAGTTACCAGTAATATTGCAATATTCTTGTAGAAATAGTAAAGAAGGTACTATATCAATGCTAAAGGTAAAAAAATCTGGGTTTAGTTTTATGAAATATGAATATGATTAAACATTTTTTCTTCACTTTCTTCATTATGAAGGAGACATTTGTCATGACATTTAACCCATCTCAAATCATTTAGGTATTTCTTTTTTTAAGGGCTAAAGATAGTTTATTTTCGAGGCTGCAGCAGATCAAACTAAAATTTGGTCTTTTCCATCTCTGGGCCTATAAATGAAACTTCAACAATTATTAAGCACACAACCCAATATCCACATATTCACCTTCCATCTATCTGGTCAGAAAATATCTAATTATTAAAATCTTCAGTAACATATGCCCACTGTCCAAGAGACTCAAGTAATGGAATTTCTTTTATTTTTATTTTTTTATGTTTTTTTTTTTATTGTTTATAAAATGGAATTTCTTTTCATTTTGGCTAATATTCAAACATAAAAAGAATAACACTACTACTACTAATATCGTTGACCCCTCACCAATTATTCAATAACACTACAACCAACCAAAAAAAAACCACCATCCTCTTTCTGGAAGGTGACAGGTGGGCAGGCCGTAGGGCTCCTAATGGAAAACCAAGCATCTGAGGACTGAGAGGAAGGATAGGGTCAAGCCTGGGTACTAGATCTAAGGGCGGCCCCATCCACAGGGCTACCAGTGAGCAGAGATGGGAAGAGAGCAACCCTTTAACCCTAAGCGCTGCCCCAGCCGTGTTCTACGTCCAGCCCGGTTAGGGCCATGGCCCAGTGAGAGTCCAAGCTTAGAGAAAGTCCAAGCATCAAGATGCGTGAATCGGCTCTGCCCCTTAGCCAGGGAGGAGGGGAGGCTGGAACCAGTGATGGCGCCCACAGACCTGACTTCCCTGCCGCTTCCTGCAGAGGTAAGAGTGCATCTGAGGAGCCAAGCGTCCACCATCCCTCCCTTAGTCAAGGTCGGGCCGGTGGGACACAGCCCACTGCATTCACTTGGGCCGTGAGGGGCGGGAAGGTCACTGGCTGCAGGAGGCCCCAGCCGAGGGTAGCGACATCAGCGATACCTTTGGTTTCACAGTCTCACAGTACTTGTCCTCCTTCCTCGGTAGCTTGGACAGAATGAGCTGGTGCTGTTCGTTCAGTTTCTTAGCCTTCTCCCGCCAGGAGGGTGTAGCCATCTCCGCGGCAGGAGGAGAAGCCCGGGACAGCTAAGGGGGCGGTGGACTGGGGCCGGGGCCAGGCAGAGTGAAGGCAAATGGCGTCACGGGGGCTGCAGGAGGACTCAGCCCAAGAAGCGAGGGCAGTGGGGATAGCTGGAACAGGAGGAGTGGCAGCCGTGCTGGTGGCAGCGCCTACATGTCCCGCCTACTTGCCCGCCCGCCCTGCACGCATGGCAGGAGTCAGAGGGAGAAGGGGCATTTATGTATCTTTCTTAACACTGGGAAAACAATTGAGTTTGTTTTTAGGATTAAATAAGATAAGTGTGACGGGACAGAATTTTTTAGATTAATGCTTCCATAAATTTTTATGCTGCTTTTTGTCTATTATTTTATTTTTTGCAGTTGAGATAAAGTTTGGAAAAAACCAATGAGGGAGTGGATGTGGCTCAAGTGGCTGATTTCCTGCTTCCCATGTATGAGGTCCTGGGTTCACACTACTCTACCTCTTTAAAAAAAATTCAGTGGTGGAGGGTTGACGTCATTAACACAGCGACGGAAGCCGTACTCTGAAAAATCCTCCACTGATAATACTGGGTAATGTGAGAGGACTTCATAAATGCTGAATTGAAGAAAGAGAAAAATATCAGGTAGGAAATTCCCTTCCAGTACCTACCGGTCCTCTTCCCTTCCGTCTCAATGGGTCCCGTGCAAAGTTTGGGAGTTCTCCAGAGGCAGCAAGCAGCTTAGATGCCTCTCACCGGGGAAACAGATTTTAAAGGAACTCACAGTAGTGAGTTAGAACGCCATGCATATCCAGGTATGGAGACAGAAGCCCACAGAGACCCAGTGCTGAAAACAAGCTGCTGAGGAATGCTGAAAAGAAAAGGGCTCACATTTTAAGGGGGTGGGGAGTAAAATCGCAGCAGAATGGCTATGGCCTCGTGGTGTACTCGCTCAATCCAGTTACTGTTGGTGGAATTCATTAAATGCAGAATGGACTTTCCTGGGGCTCTCACCTTTCTGGAATGAACCTGTCTGACTCTCAGAGGCAGATAACCTAGAAGGTAAGAAATTTTTGGCAGAAAAGCCATACAGAGAAAAATGGAGGGTGAGGGTTGAACTGAACTGCTGCTGGACTGGAGACTCCAAGAAATGAAAAGTGTAAGGAAAATTGGGCACTGAGTGAGGAAGAGAATTTAAGCAAATCATAAGAGCTGGGGACAAATATCTGCACAAAAACAAACAAAACAGATCAAGATTCCTGGAGAAGGAGAGGAAATAACCTGGCATATTATGGCAGTTTGTTAAGTTTCAAGAGTTCTGGGGAAAAGAGCACTTACAAGAGCTAGAAACTAAGTTAAGCTTCAGTTTGCTGATGTAGGGCTTAGCATTAAGGATTCCAACTATGCCCTACTTAATTTAACAATTTCCCCCAGTTTGAACTGGCTCTCAGCCATTGAGAGTTGTGATCAAAATGTAAGTTGTTGAGCCCATTTCAGCCTAAAGTCTTGGAGTAGTACTTGCAAGTTATTTTCATGTTGGGTTCATAGAAGGTCACAATGCCAGTTTTTCCACAATCATCATTTTGATATCATCCCAGATATAAAGAAATCATTTGCTGGGCAAATGATCCCAGACATAAAGAAATCACAAGTGGCTTGGGACACAACATGCAAAACCCTTGAGAGAAAAGAGTATACCAGGGAGACTATAATGATTACTAGAGTGATAAAAGGCCCAACTGCCTACATCATAGTATACACCCAAGACCAGGACCCATGATGTAACCCAAATGAAATCAGTGTGCTCAAATCAGGGCCTTGAGGATGGCCTTACCTGCTTAAACAATGTGGTCTATTTAATTATTTCATGCAATTGTGTCTTAACTTCACCAGAAGTGTGCACCCAGGTACAACAGGTGATGTTGGCAATGGCAAAAATCCCTCCTTGTTTCAGCAAATAAGTCACAAGTTTGGCAATGCTATTGTCTAAAACAAGTTTAACTAAGTCTAATAACTTGTGCAGCTATAGCTCTAGCAGTAGATTCAGTAATTTGTCTTATTGTGATTAATAAATATCTAATCCTGTTTTCATTTGTGTTAACCCCAAGCCAAGGTGGCAACAATCTGCCAAAAGAGGCAAACCCAGAATCATTAACTCCCTGGGTAAATCCTGTTTTACCTGTAACTGTAGATTGAGGAGAGTATTCCAGTGAGAAGTTTCAGATTTGTTATAAATTCCTAAGGGACTGTGAGGAGACAAAGTGGACATTGCCCAGACATTTATCAGCTATTAATGAAATTTACTGCCCAGACAAATATTTGATAAAATTTCTACAATAAAAATATTGCCTTACAGAACAATATAACTACAGTCAAGGTGATGTTGTTTGTAAATTCATTACTAGGAATGCTATCATTTGTCCTTAGCATCCAAGGGTCTGTGTTATTGAGAGTTCAAGTGAAGAGCTGACCAAAATTTAATTGTGCTGTAATCTTTTGCAGATCCAGTACCTTGAGCCTGAAAATGGACATGCATTGTTAAGACAACTTGTAGTTTGTGGATGCATTTGTACTATCATAGTAAGCTTTCCAAACTCTTCTATGATGTCTTTATAAGTCTCTCAAACAGTTGTATTTATAGTGTGGTTGATATTCAGCAAAAGCAGGTTCTTTCCTTCCAATATATTTAAAACCAATTCCTGAGATACTGTGGTTCCAAGTGAGAAATCGTATTTACTGGGATAGCAAAGAGGTCATTGGTCTAGCAATGGCCCCAAAATCTGCCTCCTTGATTGTGAGGAGTTTAAGGTTTTTATGGATTCAATCAAAATAGTAAATATATACAAGCTTGTTTTCAAAGAACCATAATCAAATATAAGTTTAGTATAGAATAAACACCACAATAATAAGTATATACAAGGGTGAGACTCATTTTGAAATGACCATTAAAAAAAGGTAAAGTCAGGTTGGAATAACCATCACAATAGTAAGTATACACAAGGGTGAGTCCTGTTTGCAGCAGCCATAAAGAAGGATGAAGCTGACCTAGGCAGTTTCAATAATTTCAGGTATTAGCTTTGGGCTATGCTATAATATACTTATAAAATAAGGAAAAAAGCATCTATATAATGATTCAGTAATCATAAACTTTTGTTAATTCTTAAATTTTGGTTACAAGGTTACAGATCCAAGAAAGCATAAAGCAGAGTAAAGAAGACCTTGGGTCTAATATTCATATTTGATATGAAAAAATTGGTGCTGTCTGATCCAAAGAGACTGAAGCATTTGTGATAAAGAACTTTGTTTTGGGTAGAACTATGTGGTCCCTTGCAATGTGCATAGATCAGTGTTTATGGTGACAATTCCAACAGTTTGTAAGGTTACTTTCCTTTGAAATGTCCTTGGAGCAACAGGCAATGGCATTCTCTTTTCAGGCCAGTACAAGGACAATGCATAGGGAAATATAAAGATTTTATACATTTGTAAGTATTAGTAAGGTAGAGGTTATATGCGGACTTGTTTATGTTAGGACTTGTTTTGACACCTTGTGAATAAATAGTCTACTTTGTGATGTTTTCTACTTCCCTTCCTGGCTCATTTGATTTTAAAGTCTCCATAATTAGTCCAGGAGTCTGATGGAATTTTTTTGGTTGAGTATTATGGACCCATGGCTCAAGACCCTGTAATTAAGTTGCATTATCAGAAGTTAGGAGTACTTGGCAGGGTTCCTTTTAATGAGGGTCTAGGGCTGTCATTTCCAGGTGACCCATTACCCTGGTGACAGATTATGATTAATGGAGTGTCTGTCATGTAGGACAGGAAAGGTGTCCTTTACTTCTTGAAGATAATCTTTGCAATAATGCATTAAAGATTTGCAAATTGGGTCATGTCATAGTATGAGAATAAGTGATCTGTTCTCAATTTATTCTCAGAGATAGGTCTGCTAGGAACAATTTCATATGGGAAGAATTTGAGTTTCCTGAAAGAATGCTATGAATTAACAGAGGGTCAAAGGTAAAATTTTGGGCCAGGAAAGGCTAGGTTCTTCAGTTAATTTAGACAGCATTAATTTAGGTTTATAATTACAGCTGTTTTACTAGTGGCTGTTTTTGCATGAAAATATGCAAGTGCATTTTTTAAAATATTCAGACTCAGTTCTTGTGTAAGTCTGTATCTTAATGATGGCAAGAGTAATGGGAGGAAATTGGTAGAAAGGAGAAAATTTACTGGTCTACAATTTTCAACTTGCATACCAGAAGTGGGGAACCAACCCTCTTTGATTGCATAGCATGCTGAAAGCACTATAGATCAGGGTTTCTTAACCAGGGGAAAGATTTCAGGGGTCTGTGAGCTTGAATTCAAAATTTTAATTTAAAGATATTCTGAGGTTGATTGTCATAAAAGTATCTGCTGCTGCCTTCTGAGAAGTGGTCTGTGGTTTTCACCTGACTGGCAAAAGGATCAATGGACAAAAGAACCCCTGCTATAGATGTTAACAGAATTTCCTTCTGATAGAAAGCAGGATTGGATAAGAGCACAGAGTTCATCCTTTTTGGTGGAATTAAATTGTAGATGGCTACCTTACTCAATCAATATATGATATAGCCTGTTTGGAATGTACCATTAACAATTCTAGCATAAGAAGCATTAACAAATAGGATGACATCTGGGTTGATCATAAGAACATGTATGGAGTCATTAATTTTGAAGTTACCAGTTTATAGTCATGGAGTATCCCCTCATTGGATAATGGTAGTAGAATAGTGGGGTCAATAATACCTCAGCATTTTAGGTGAAGGTTAAAAGGTGAAGTGGAAGGATTACATAAGAAGTCTGTTTTCTGGAGGAAAAATGTTAGGTCTGCTCAGAGTTAAGTTCCCTGAGACTGTAATTAATTTGACAGTTTCTGCTGAATCTTTAACACAATTTGTATAAGAACAGACAGGTGTTTCAAGGTGGAGGCTGTAATATGCAATAGATTTGAAGTTTCCTCTGTGTTTTTGAACTAACAATCCTAAGACTTGGTTATATAACTATTTCCTCCAATTATTTCCTGTTAATAATAGAATAGATCCTGATTGAATCTATGAAAATAATTATAGTACTGCAAAATTAAGAATATTCAGTAAAAGTCAAATTCTGGATGGGTCAGGCAAGGAGATAAAGATGAATGTTTTGTGAATTATACATAGCTTAATTCAGTAAGGAATCCCTTGTGTATAGAAAATAGAACAATAAAATATTAGCAATAATCCAAAGAAAACTATGATCATTCTTTATCAGTTCATTTAGCCCTAAGTAATTATCTGTGTTTCATTAGATCTTCTGTGATCAATCTCAAGATCTTATCAGCTTTTTCATTAAATTTCTAGAGATCTTGACTCAGTACAGTGGTATGCTCTCAAAGTTATTTAAGGAATGTCATTAGAAGCTGG
>JAQZBX010097881.1:0-11640 GCA_029593785.1 Cabassous unicinctus | reverse complement strand
CAGAAAGACCTTCTTACAGATTCCATCCAGGTGAGTCAGAGAACACAGCAGATCCTGCAAGGAAGCGTTTAGGGTGGATGTAAGTGAAAAGCTTTAACTTGAGCTCATCTGGGAGCCAATCCAGCCTAGACCAGAGCTGAGAGGTCCTTGTACTTGTTTTCCCACTTGTTCAGTTAATGAATTTTTAAATTATTATTTTTAAAAGGATGAGTCCATTAGAATCAGCAATGCAGGGCTCATTCTGGATGACTAAGAGATGGGAATAGAGGCCCATTTAGAAAAGGGAATTGCAGGGATAAAGCAGTTCCAGGAAAAGCAGAATATCTGCACAAGGAGCTTTGCAGTTAAATGGGAATAGGGAGATGGAATATTAGCAGTGGCAGAATGTGCAGTGAAGTGAGGCAATGCTTTAACATTTCACATGAGGCATATTTAAGTAAGTGTCTGAAATGATAGGAAATATCCAATTGTGTTAAGTATTTCCTTGCAACAGCATTTCTCAATACATATACTCTTACACTGACTATTGACCTAAAAAGGCTATTTTGTTCTAATGGGTGGAATGGGATATACTACAATATTTATTTGTCAATTATTCTTTAGTAGATGAAGTTAAATATAATTTTATTGGCCATTTACTTTCCCCATTGTGAATTGTTTACTCAATTCTTTACTTTTATATACTAGGGCCTAATTTTCTTTTTTAACTTCTTTTTTAAAATAATCTTTCAAAGAACTACAGGTTTTCCTCCAACTTTGCACTCTGCCATTTGTTCTTCTATGTCTGTATAGATGTGTTTGGGGGAGTTTGTGAACATCTTTCAGTGTTATGTATGATGTTTTTCTCATTTCTTTTCAAACTTAGAAATTTCAGCTTCCATTGAGTTAATAGGTCACCATTTTATACTTATTGCCACTTGCTTTTCCATGTTTTTCTAATTGTGCCTTTTGGCCTTTTGTGGTTATATCTATCTTTGAAATTGCATTATCTTCTGCCATCATTTGAAAAGTCTTTTTCTTCACATTGGACCACAGATTGTCTTTATTCTTTTCATAATCTAGAATAGTCTCCAGTATGTGATTGTTGGAAGGTATGCTGATGAACTGAAATAAGCCTGTGGAATAGAGTCTGAGAGATGCAGAAATAATGAGGCATTTGACATTTAGTAGAAAAAAGTGTCTTATCTCATTAGCAGTGATAATTAATTCTTTGCCAAGAGGACGGAGTGATGCTGGGGTTTTCACACATATTAATTATGTCTATTATATATCTTAGGAGGATGGATGCCATAATGCCTACTATATAGGTGAAAATATTAAGGTTCAAATTTTACCACCTAATATATCACACATTTGAGATTCAAAATTAGATTTACCTAATTCCAAAAATTTTTCATTTAATATCATTTAAAAAAACTTCAGATGCTTCAACAACAAAAATTCTAACTTTTTTTTTAGTTGTTATATATTCTCAATTGTGAAATGTTTGTTTATACCCATTGGTCATTTTATTCTAGGAGTGTTCAATCTGTTAAGTGTCTTGTCACAGTAAAAAGATATCACTGCCTTTGTCTTTTGGATGAATTGTTTTTTGTTCTTTTATTAGTTTTTCTGGGCTTCAAGGAGATATCACTGGATTTGGAATGCCATTAGAACCAAGGAAGGTTTTCTTCATCAAAGTCTTTTAGGGAATGCCTGAGTTTCTATCTTTCCTTTTCCTTCAAGTTATTTTAACTCCTTCTTCTCTCATTATTGAGCATATTTTTATGTTTCTTTAAACAAAGGTCAGAAAAGACCATAGCAAAGGGAGCCACATGTTTACATGCCCAAGGAAGGCTTGTCAGCTGGAATTTCAGAGCACCATTTCTAAATGTTTAGGGAATAGAAAATATGCTGTTGTCAGCTTGGATTGCATTCACTCCTGGGATAATCGGTGTGGCTTGGTGTAAGAAGAGCATCATGTTAATTTGGCCCTAAAATGCCAAAGTGTGCTTTCAGTGTTTGTGTGTGCATGTGTGATGTGCATGTTTTATGAGGTATGAACCCTTTTCAGAGAAAGGGTATCTGAGCTAAAATACTCCAGTAGGTATCTCCTATAAAACAGTCTGTACACATTCCTACAAATGGTAATTGGGCTAGTTCCATTCCATTTGGTGGGATAGCTTTGCAAACAAATCAATGAAATGTGAGATGTTCACCACATGGATAAAGGGCTCCCTGAGTTTGAAGTTTCAGGAACAGCAAGCCTGCCTTGTTTCTAAACCTTTTATGAATCCATCTCTCTTCACTGTACTCTTACTAATTTCCCTACTACACTGGCTACCTTGATTACTCTGAAAATCTGAAAAAAAGTCATTTTTTAGGGTCATTCTCTTTGATATTCTCTCTTCCTATCACAAAGTTCCTTTTATAACTTCATGTCTCCAGCTTTCTCTTCCATGAGCGGCCTCTTCAAATTTCACATCATATATGGGTCTTTCCTGAAAGACCAGTGAAAAATAGCATGCTCACTTCACTCTGATTTTATCTGCTTTCTTTTCCTTAAAGCCATGGTAATCAACTGATTTGTAATATGATTATGTTTATATTAGTATGTATTCTTTCTTTTTGCCCAGTGTCTCATTTTTTTTCATTTTATTTTCAAAGAAGCTTTAAGTTATCAAAAAGTCCCATAGAAAATTTAGGGTATTCCCATATACCCCAAACCCTCCCTCTCACATTTTCCCCTATTAATAACATCTTCCATGAGTATGGTATATTTGTTACAATTGATGAACAAATATTGAATCACTGCTGCTAACCACGGTCAGTGATTTACATTATGGTTTACATTTCTCACCGCATACTTTAATAGGCTTTGATGAAATGTATAATGGCCTGTATCTGTCATTGCAAGATCATGTGGAACAATTCCACTGCTCTAAAAATGCCCTATGTTCCACAAATTCTTCCCTCCTGCTTCCTTTGGAATGTATGGTAACGAGGAAGTTTCAATTTTTGAAGAAATATGTTCATTGTTATATGCACTAATATTGAGGCTTGACATATTGGTCAATTTTCTTTTCCTTTAAGCACCAGCTGATTTGATGATTATGTTTTAATTTGCATATATTCTTTATCTTCTGAGTGTTGTGGATTTTGGTTTACAGCACTGCAGACTCATTGCCTCGACAGTCCTTGTCTCTTAGACACAACTCAATATATATTCCACAAAAGAATAAATTTCTCATAAAATCTGTAGAGTTCATGAATGCTTAAGAAAGCCTGAAATTTAGGGATGGAAGTCCTAATCAAAAGTAGTATTATAAATATGCTAATATAATATAAATATTATAGAGATTAAATTTTTCACTAAAATGGAGCATTTGTAGCATTTCTATTTGGATAGTGCTGCTACTTTAGGTGAAAACTAGCCAAGTTCCTTTCATTTTTCCTGTTAGTCACATTGACCACATGGTGCCTGGAAATGAAACACAACTTTCAGAATTTCTTCTCCTGTGATTTAAAGAGGACCCAGAATTATAGCACCTCCTCTTTGGGCTGTTCCTGTCCATCTACCTGGTCACCTTCACTGGGAACCTGCTCATCATCCTGACCATAATCTCAGACCCTTTCCTTCACACAACAATGTATTTTTTCCTCTCCAACTTGCCCTTTTGTGACATCTGTTTATCCTCCACCACTGTTCCAAAAATGCTGTTGAACATCCCGGCACAGAGCAGAGTCATAACTTATGCAGGCTGCCTCACCCAGATGTACTTTTTTTATGCTCTTTGGAGGGTTGGAGGACTTCCTCCTGGCAGCGATGGCCTATGAGCACTTCATTGCCATCTGTCACCCCCTTCACTACATGGTCATTATGAACCTCTGGCTCTGTGTCCTGCTGCTTTTGGGGTCCTGGATCACGTGTGTTATGTAATCCTGTTCACAGGAGTTAATGATGTTACAACTGTCCTTTTTTCACACGTAGAAATCCCACACTTTTTGTGTGAACTTCGTCAGATGGTACAACTTGCTTGTTCTGATGCCTTTTTCAATTACTTAGTGATGTATTCCGCAGCTGGAGTGCTGGCTGGGTTTCCCCTAGCTGGGATACTTTTCTCTTTTTATAAGATTGTTTCCTCTGTACATGCAATCTCATCAGCTCAGGGGACATATAAAGCATTTCCAGCTGTTTGTCTCACCTCTCAGTGGTCTCCTTATTTTATTTTTCAATCATAGGGTTGTACCTTAGTCCTGATGCTTCACACAGTACACATTCAAGTGCATCAGCTTTGTTCATGTACACTATGGTCACACCCATGCTGAATCCCTTCATCTACATTCTCAGGAATAAAGACATAAAATGGACTCATAAAAAATGTTTTGGAGGAAAGTCTGCAAAGTGTCATTTGTCCTGTAGCAGCTGAAAGGCTGGTTTTAGCAGCTCTCAAATCCTCAGAGCTATAAATTTGCTTTCTTTGCTCATTATATCATGTAGAGCAACCTAGAATCAAGAAGACCTCAAATACAATGAAGTAAAATTTTAAGTCATACATTGTTACTAGAGCAGTATTTTACTTTTGATAATGAAAGCTTTCTTCTAGAATTATACAAGCTTCATTTTCATGTTAGGGAGTTTATATATTGGAATACAGGAATGGTTTGCATTTGCTGAATTATTTTATTGGAACACCCTTCTGTTCCTGCTTGAATACTTCCAGTGCTGCCTATGTCTACAACTCCTTGATTTCCTCTGAATAGAATATCTGACATTGTTCAAAACTGTCATAAAATTTAAAGGTGGACAAGTTACAACCTAGGTATTTACTTTATCATCCAGTGTTTTATCTCTTTTATATTCAAATCTTGTTTTTATATTCTTTTATTAAACAAATCAAATTTATGGATACATATTAATGAAGCATGCAATCCATCCAAAGTGCACAGTTAATGGTATTTTGTATAATCACATAGTTCTACATTCATGAATTTGTAATGTGTGTATATATATATATATTTTTTTTTTTCTTTTTTCTTTTACCGGGAGGTCCCAGGGATCAAACCCAGGTTATCCATATGGGAAACGGAAACTCAACCATTTGAGACACATCCACCCCCTGTAATGTATATTCTTGATCAGATGTAACTAAACACAAGAGATTGAAAATCTGGCTATCATACCTCTTTCAATGGCGTGTTCTGATTTATAGCCATAAGTTATTACTGCACAAAACTCCATGCCATTGCAAACACCCATGGTTACCTAGACAGTGACATTAATGGTAGCACTTTTTAAACCAATTTTTTTAGATATAATCACCTACTACACAATACATCCAAAGTGTACATTCAGTGGCTTTTGGTATAACCAAATAGCAGTGTGTTTATTGCTGCAATCAACTTTAAAGAATTTTGATTGCCCTTATATATTAGCAGTCATCTCTTAATATCTCTATCAATCCACTGCCATACATAACTGGTAATCTAATTCTATCTCTATAAATTTATTTATATTTAAATTTTATATAAATAGTGCCACACAATATGCTGCATTTTGTGTCCAGTTTCTTTCACTTAGAATATTTTTCCAATTAATTGAAAAATATTATTAATAATATATTGCTATTCAGTAAGTTTATAGTTTGCTTTAAGGGCGCTTTGCCCTTATAACACCCTATTATTAATATCTTGCAATATTAATGTACATTTTTTCTTATTCATGGATGACCATTCTTATATGTCTACTATCAATGTCCCTTGTTGTCCACAACAGCGTTCAATATACAGTTCCATGGTTCATCCTCTAGCTTTACTTCTAATGACATACACTACCTTAAATTTTCCATTTCAACCACAATCACATGCTGATATTGGCCCTGCTAATTATAATCACTATAATATGTTACCATCCACCTCTATCCATTTCCAATCATCTACAATAAACTTTAGTACAAATTCTGCACAAATTAAGCCTCAGTTCCCCATTCTCTACCCTCATTCTATATTCTGGTGGGCAGTATTCCTGTTACTAACTCCATGAGATTGCTCATTATATTTAGTTTATATTAGTGAGGTCATACATTTTTCCTTTTGTGCTTGACTTATTTCACTCTAACTAATGTCTGCAAGGTTCATACATGTTATCATAAGCATAAATAATTCAATTATTTTTACAGCTAAATAATATTCCACCATATGCATACACCATATTTTGTTTATACATTCATCAGTTGATGAACACTAGGGTTTTTTGAGCTTTTGGCGATTGTGACTAGAGCTGCTAAAAATATCATTGTGCAAATGATTGTTTGGATCCCTGCTTTTAGTTCTGAGTATATACCTTGTAGTGGGATTGTTAAATCATATGGCAGACATAAATTTAGTTCCTGAGGAACAACCAAACATTCTTCCACAGCAAATATACCATTCTACACCCCTACCAACAAAGAAGGGGTGTTCCTATTTTGCTACATACTCTCCAGCACTTGTAGTTTTCTGGTTTTTTGATAGTGACCATTGTATAAGGTGTGAAATGTTATCTCATTATAGTTTTGATTTGCATTCCCCTAAGAGCTAGTGATGTTGAACACCTTTTGATGTGTTTTTTAGTCATTTGTACTTTTTCTTTGGAAAAATTACTTTTCAATCATTTGCCAATAGGTCTATTTTGTTGTCTGTCTTGATTCTATTGAGTTATATTTTCTCTTTATAGATCATGCATATTAAACCCATATTGGATACATGGGGTGGTAGTTTGATATTGTTTATGAATTCTGAAAATCAATATTGGAATATGTTTGTAAACTGGTCTGTCCCTCTGGGCATATTTGATTATATTGGATTCAGACGTTTCACTTTTACTTGGTTAAATAATGATTAAGGCTTGATTGGGTCATGTCAGTAGGACATTTTATTCCCACCACCTTGCTGGTTGGGAAGTCACAAAGAAATTCCTCTGCAGAGAAGGAAGGTTGGAGTTTTGATCTCTAAACCCAGTAAGTAAACACACAGGAGAAGAATACAGAGAAATGGAGATCAATTCTGAGACACGGCAGAAGCCCCAGGGAGAAAGACATAATAATTTGCCTGATAGTCTACAGCTGTCCTTGTGGAGAGAGCATGCAGCTGAGCCCAGAGAGAAATGAACCCCAGGAAGAGAGGAACCCAGGAAACTTGAACCCTTGGCAGACATTGGCAGCCATCTGGCTCCAACACATGACAATAGACTTTGGTGAGGGAAGTAACATGCTTTACGGCCTGGTAACTGTAAGCTTCTACCCCAAATAAATAACCTTCATAAAACTCAACAGATGTTTGGTATTTTGCATCACTACCCCTTTGTGTGACTAATACAGAATTTGGCAACTGAGAGTGGGGCAGTGCTTTTACAATTAACAAAATGCTGAAAAGATTTTATAAATGGGTAAGGGGTATTTTTTGGAGGAATTGTGAGATGCTTGGTGGGAAAGGCCAAGAGTGTTTTGAAGAGACTTTTTATGAAGCCTTAGAAGTAAATGATGAAACTATTAATGGAAACTGGAGGAAAGATGATCTATGTTTTAAAGTTGTAGAGAACTTAGCAAAATTGACACTTGATGTTTTACAGAAGGCAGAATTTGAAAATGACAAGCCTGGGCAATTAGCTGAAGAACATTCCAAAGTGTACTTGGAGAATGCAGTTTGGTTTCTCCTTGCAGCTTATAGCAAAATGCTAGAAAAGAGAGATAAGCTAACTCGTGAACTGTTGGGCACAAAGAAAACAGAAACTCATTTTGGAAATTCCAAGGCTGTGGAAATCAAGCTACCAGATGATAGTGCCCCATTTGAGGACTTAAATAAACTTGGAAATTGTAAATCAGGATTGAAGATGCAGTTATCTAGGAAAGACTTGTGGAAAGTCTTACTGTCTAATGGCATGGACCCCTGTTTCTTGCATGTTAAACCAACAAGCTTTTTGAGAGAGCTGTACGAACAAAACAAGTGCCAGCTTGGACATAGAAAAAGGGACATAGAAAGGAGAGACTGAAGGAGAAATAACTTTAAGAGGAAAATCATGGAAGCTGAGATCTGGAATTAAGACATCATCTGGGGCCAAGAGAGGAACCACACCTATGTGTACAGAGAGGGTGAGTTTGCCCCAGTAGTTGAAGAGGGTGTGTGTTTCCACCTGATGTTTGGGGAGGGTTTTGCTGCACCAGGGTATGGAAAGGGTGGAGCACATTCCCAAATGATTAGAGCAGTTAAGTTCACCACCCCACATGTCTGAGAGCGGTGGATCTTTCCCCCATGGGTTAAGGAAGGCCAGGTTATCAACTTGTTTCTCTGAGAGGGTTAAGCCTGTATGCCAAAGGTTAATAAGAATGCTTTCTTCACTTCACTGCACTAGGGGGATTAAAACTCTAACCCAAAGATCAGTTAAGTTGTGGTAATCAGCCTAATGCTCTTTGAGGGTGAGGCCTAAAGCTTGGTTGCTACCTAGATGTTGATGAGAGTGGAACCAAGAAAGTTGCTCTTGGACAAGCTTGTGGAAAGGGTGGGACCCATGTGGCCCCAGGGAGAAGAAATCATCATCTTAATAATGAATCTCAGACTTTGAAATTGAATTGAGTTTTTCCTACAGGTTTACTGAACTTTAGAGGAACCATGACTCATGTTTCCCTCTCAATTTTTCTTTATGAAAATGAAAATGTTTATCCTTTGCCTGTCCATTTGTGTATTGGAAGCAGATAAACGGTTTTGTAAGTTTCAGAGTTCTACACCTAATGGGAATTTGCCCCAAGACAAACTGTTTTTCTTTAAACTGATTATGATATGATTTTGTACTTAATATTGTTACTGAAATAGGGTTTTTTGAATATTGTAAAGTCTTTTGGGAATTCAGAGGGTGGAGTGTGGCAGTTTGATATTGTTTATGAATTTCAAAAACAGATATTTGATTAAGTTTGTAAACTGGTTTGTCCCTTTGGGCGTATTAGATTATATTGTATTCAGAGTTTTCACTTATACTTGGCTAAATAATGATTAAGTCTTTGATTGGGTCATATCAGTAAGACATTGTATCCCCACACCCTTAGTGGGTGGAACATCAGAGAGAAACCACAATGCAGGTAAGGAAGGTTGGAATTTTGATCTCAGAACCCAGGAATTAAACACACAGGAGTAGAACACAAATGAATAGATATGTCTCCTTAGACATGGAAGAAGCCACAGGGAGAGAGACAGAGATGTTTTCCTGATAGTCTAAAGCTGGCCTTGTGCAGAGAGCACATCAGCTGAGGCCAGAGAGAAGAGAGGAAGTCAAGATGATTGAACCCTTGGCAGACATCAGCAGCCATATTGCTCCAACACATCACAACAGACTTTGATGAGGGAAGTAACTTATGCTTTCTGGCCTGATAAAGCAGTGTAGCTTCTACCCCAAATAAATACTCTATAAAAGCCAACAGATTTCTGGTATTATGTTAATACAAAATACCGGAATAATACACATGGTTTCCAAATAATTTCTCCCATTGAATATGATTCGTTTTCACCTTCTTCACAGTGCTTTGAAGCACAAAAGTGGTTTTTTTGTTTGTTTGTTTGAGGATGTCCTGGTTATCTGTTTTTGTCTTTAACTGTTTGTGCTTTGGGGGAAGGACTAAGAAACCATCTTTTAGCATAATATCTTGAAGATCCTTCCCTACATTTTCTTCTAGGAGTTTCATGGTTCCAGCTGGTATATTTAGGTCTTTGGCCCAGTTTGTGTTAATTTTTCTAAGAAGTATGACATAGGTGTCCTTATTCTTTCTTTCATGTGTGGATATCCAGGTTTCCCAGCATCATTTTTTGAAGAGACTTTTCTGTCAAAATTGAGTGGACTTGGAAGCCCTGACAAAAATCAATTGACCTTAGATACAAAGATCTATTTCTGAACTCTCAATTTGATGCAATTGGTCATTACAACTATCCTTATTACAGTAACACACTGTTTTTAACACTTTAGCTTTGTAATATATGTAATTGACTTGAAATTAGAGTCCATCAGCTTTGTTCTACTTTCTCAAGAATTTTTTGGCAATTTGGGACCCTTTAACTTTCCAAATAAAATTGATAATTGTCTTCTTCATATCTGCAAATTAGACTAATGGAATTTTGTTTAGGATTGCATTAAATCTGTAAATGAACTTGTTAAAATGACATCTTAACAATAATTAGCCTTCTAACATATGAGTATGGAATATACTTCCATTTATTTAAGAGTTCTTTATTTTCTTTTAGCAATGTTTTGTAGGATTCTGGAAAAAGTTCTTCACATCTTTGTTAAGTTTATTCCTAAATACTTGATTTTTTGATGCTATTGTAAATGGAATTTTCCTTGATTTCCTCCTCCAATTACTCATTACCAGTTTAAAGAAGCACTACTGTTTTTTTCCATATTCACATTTTTTAATTTTTTCTTATTTTTAAAGAAGTTTTAGATTACATAAAAGTTTCATAAAAAATGTAGAGGTTCCCATATGCCCCACTTTATTCCCCTCCCACACTTTCCCACTTTAACAACATCCTTCCTTATTGTGGTACATTTGTCACAAATGATTAACCTATAATGAACCATTGCTAGTAAATGTGGACTATATTTTACATTATAGTTTACACTCTGTCCTGCAAAAATTTGTAGGTTATGGTAAAATATTTACTATGCTGTATTCATCATTGCAATGTGATGCAGGACATACCAATTTCCCAAAAATTCTCCCATATTATTCCTATTTTTCCCTCGCCCTCCACTCAGAACCTCTGGTGGCCACTGCTTTTATATCAATGATAAATGTTCTTCCATTGCTAGAATAATAATAAGTCTATAATAGAATAATAATAAATCTACTTTAGTCCGTTATTCACTTCCCTATCTTGAGGATTTGGTGATGGTGTTGTCCATCACCATCTCACATTTAGGTGTCCTGGGTGAGTTCAATGAACTGCAGAGTAGGTGTTGTAACTTTGCTGAGATACAGGGCTCAACTGTCACATAAAGAGACAAAGATTTAAGCGTCTGGGACAAATATTTAGGAAGTGTAGTGATAATTATAGATGCAAATAAAAGGGGCACAAGAGCCGTGTGTAGGGAAACTATAAATGACTCTAACTCTGTTACCTTAAGAAACATAAATTACAAAATAAGGTCCACTTACAGGGTGCTGAATTCCTGAGCTTTCTGACCTACATAATGCCTGGATATCTCTATAGTGCACAGGAGCCCCACTGAGGCACTGTTTAATGTGGCAGTCAATGAGATCCTGCTGAGTTATGCATAAGCGTAATCTCTAGAATGAATTTAAGACACACTTTGAAATCTCTTAGCCTCAAAAACTCAATTGTATTTAATACTTCCCCACTTTTTTCAAGGTCTTTTTTCAGATTCATTGTTAGTTGATGCTTGGTGATAATCCCTCAGTGCCAGGGAGTCTCAACCCTGGGAGTCATGCCCCACACCAGCAGGAAGTTAGTTCATTTTAATGGTGAGATTGGCTTAGAAAGATGCCAAATTAGAGCAACACGGAGGCTTTCAGGAGGTAATTCTTTTTTTTGTTTGTTTTTTTATTTTTTTATTTTTTTTATTTTTTTTTATTTTTTTTATTTTATTTTTTTTATTTTTTTTTTGTAAAATGATATATA
>JAQZBX010097880.1:0-11641 GCA_029593785.1 Cabassous unicinctus | reverse complement strand
CCCAAATAAATACCCTTTGTAAAGACCAACCCATTTTTGGTATTTTACATTAGCACCCCTTTGGCTGACTAATACACTACCCAAATTGGTATACAGATTCAATGCAACCCCAATAAAAATTCTGCCAGCATTTTTAAATAAATGGAAAACACAGCCATCAAATTTATTTGGAAGGGTAAGGGGTCCCGAATAGCCAGAAACATCTTAAAAAGGAAAAGTAAAGTTGGAGGACTCTCACTTTTGGACTTTAAATCATATTACCTAGCTACAGTGATAGAAACAGCATGGCACTGGTAAAAAGAGAGACATATAGACCAATGGAACTGAACTGATTGTTTAGAAACAGACCCTCACATCTGTGGTCAAGGGATTTTTGACAAGCCTGTCAAACCCACCCAGCTAGGGCAGAACAGTCCATTCAAAAAACGGTGCTGGGAGAAGTGGATATCCATAGCCAAAAGAAAGAAAGAGGACCACTATTTAACACCTTATACAAAAAGTAATCAAAATGGATCAAAAACCTAAATATAAAAGCAAGAACCATAAAGCTTCTAGAAGAAAATGTAGGAAAATATCTTCAAGACCTGGTGGTAGATGGGGGATTCTTAAAGGAGATAAGAAGACTGAGATGGACTACTGATGTTTAATGTATATGGGAGTTTTAATTAACTTTATTGTAAAAGCATGGAAATTTATAGAGTTGATGATAACACATTATAGTAAGTAACAGCTGGTTTATAAATGGGAATGTAGCTGGAAAGATTAGTCTAGATATGTAAATGACAATTGAAAGAAAACTGGAGAATAATCTAGGAACTGAATGACACAGTGAACCCAAAGGTGGATGAGAATTGTCACTAATAGTACAAATGCAGGAATGTCCTTCTGTAAATTAGAATGAATGTACATCACTATTGCAGGGTTGTGGGAATGTTCGCGAAGGATGGGAAAAATACAACTAGAGTGATGTATGGACTGTGGTTAACAGCAATACTGTAATATTCATGCATCTATGCCAAAGATGTACTGTATTGATAATGGGAGAATATGGAAAAAGTGTGCCAAATGTATGCTATGGACCATGGTTAGTGGTAATAGTCTGATGATATAATCTTATAATCTGTAACAAATGTTCCACCATGGTGTGGTGTGTTGATAGAGGGCTGTTGTATGGGAATTCTGCACATGTGCATGATTGTTTTGTAAGTTCTCAACTTCTGTAATAAAAATATATTTTAAAAATAATAATAGGATGGGTTGGGGAAAAATACACCAAATGTAAGACATGGATTATAGTTAGCAAGATTTTGATGATATTCTTTCATAATTTGTAACAAATGTTTCACAACAATGCAAGGTGTTGGTGGTAGGTTGATGTATGGGACCCCTGTATGATGTTATGCATGTTTGCTTTGTAAGTTCACAACTTTTACTATGCACTTATTGTTTATGTATGTTTATGTATGAGTGATATACTTCAATAAATTAAAAAGCAAAAAACAAAAAAAATAACTCATGGGAGCTGATGTGGCTCCATGGTTGAGTGTCTCCTTCCCACACATGAGGTTCCTGATTCAATGGGTTCAATTACCAACCCCAGAACCTCAAAAAAAAAAAAAAAGGTATCATGGGTCAAGCATATTTTTTTTTCATTTTCTTCATTAACAAGGAAAACTTCGTGATGTCATTTTACCAAACTGTGCTCATTTATGTTTATTTCTGAACACTGGAGAAACAATTGAGTTTGTTTTTAGGATTAAATGACATAAATGTGTTGGACAGAATTTTCATAGTAATGCTTCCATAATTTGTTAAACTTCCTTCTGTTTGTGTTTTATTTTTTGAAGGTGAAATAAAGTTTACATCAAAAAATAAATTTCCCAGGTTTAGCTCAGTGGTTGAGCACCCACTTCACATGTACAAGGTCCTGGGTTAATCCCCAGTACCTCCTAAAAAATAAAATAGAATAATTTTTAAAAAACCAAAAAACTCATTTACCACTTTGCCTATTCATGGGGACTTCTAATACATTCATCTCTTAAAAAGGACACATACTTTATACCTCATAGGTCTCTGCAAAGATTCATGTGGCAACTAAATAAAGTGCATTATATGGTTTCTAACTATCCTTTAGTGACAACAACAACAAAATTAGTAGGAGTCCTTATCCTCACTTCCACCACAAATATAGAAGTGGATTCCAAACTTTCTCACTATTACTTTTTCCCATGGGATTCACCAAAACGTGAAGTGGGTTGGATTAATGGAATGTTCTTGAGCCCCGTCCAGTAAAACACCTGACCCCAGGCCTGACACTCAAAGATTGGTCATACCAGCAGCTTTGTCAAGAACAGCACAGGTGAGGCATAGCTACTGGCATCAGACTTGCCAGCAGTCAATCCTAGAGCTTCCTCAGTATACTAGCTAGGAATAGTTTGGGGTTGTACTTTATTTTCAGATTGTGATTAATTTGAATTAGGTGAGCTCTGTGTTCCCTTCCAGCTAAAATATGCTGATAGTCCAATCTTCATAAAACCCACCTATGCAGAGAACCCCAAAATAAATGAAGCAATGCATGTCACCTTCATTTTCCATTGCCTTTCAGCCCAATCGAACGAGAATTCATTCTTTAAACAGAACCTTATTAAAGCCCCAGGGAATGGAGAGAGTCTACAGCTGCAGGCAGGATAATCCCATCCATCTTCCCCATGAGATATAAGCCCCCTCTCAACTGGAGGTGGAGTGGACATCACCATCCCAGACTCCCCAGGATGGGGGAAAGAGCTATGGCTTAGGATGGTTTTACTTGTATTCTACTATAGACATATTGTGATTCAAGCAATGGAAGAAATTACAACATTGATGTGGAGCCAGTGGCCACTGGAAGCTCTGGGGCCAGGGAGTGGAAAAAGCACTTGTAATACAGAGGCTTTTTCAGAACTTGGGAATTGTACTTAGTGCCATTGCAATGACAGATACAGGCCATTTTATATCATCATATAACATGCAGAACTGTGTGGGAAAGAGTGTGGTCTACAATGTGAACTATGGTCCATGCTTAATGGCAAAGCCCCAGGATGTGTTTATCAATTGCAATTAATGTGCCACACTAATGAAGGATATTTATGTAGGAGGTTGCGGGAGGTATGGGAGGTGGGGCATATGGGAATCCCTGTATTTTTTGGGTAACATTTATGTAATCAAAGTATCTTTAAAAATAAATAAAATAAAATAAAATAAAATAAAAATAAAGTCACCACTCATTCTTTGGTAACTGCCCTGGAATAATAAACCAGCAGGATCAGAGACCAGGCCTTCAGGTACTCCTTCATATGCTATTACTAAGTGAACCTTCCATGAAGGTCTATGTTGTTGGCTTAGAAAACACCATCAGCGATCGTTCTTTCTATGTTCTCAACGAATTACACACTATGTGGATCAGGTGTAAGCAAAGCTAGGAAACCTTCTTATGCTTCATAATTTCTGTCTTTTTCAAACTCCTGCAAATAGTCAAGGATACTTGTTGGTGGGACAGGTGAGACCCCTGTACCTCTTTTCTGTAAAACTCCCCAAATCTCCCACCTTCTATTGTCCTCATTGCTTCTCCCACAGAGTCATGATGAGTCATTTCAACTTGCCTTCCTTGTGGCTCAATCACTGAGCATTATGGTGGTGTTAAAAATGCAGATCTGCTGCCTGTCTAATAACTCTAGAGTGTGAGATCCCAGAAAGTCATTTTATGAAACGGGTCATATATTTCCTGTGGGTTATTGCTTTTTAACCTAGATCACATTGGGAGGGAAATAGGTTTCATTTATATTCTAAACTCATGCAAAGGGCCTTAAAGCTTGTTGATTTAGGAGCCTGATTTATTTTATAGAAATTAACATAACCAGTAAAATCATATTCATTCCCTTCCCCAATGTGGCTGCTAAAGTGGACCAATTATGAAGGGGAGAGTAGGAGAGAGTATCTCATTTTCTAACAGCATGTTTTGTTGTGAAACCTTTTATTATATGCATGAATAAAACTGCTTGTCAGTCCCTTATTTCATTTCTTATTGACTGATGCTAGTTTGCCATCATCATTTAAATTTTATTTTAAAAGGTGTCTCATTGTGATTTCGATAGTGTTAGTTTTTTCCCCCTACTTGTTCTTTCTGGGAACACCTTCCTAATTAGCTGCTGCACCCAAGTGCTTAGTTTAGGGTCTGATTTTGGGGGTACCCAAGTCAAGGCAGATTTAGATTGTTTCCTTTGTGGTATTTAGACCCTGTCTTATTCAGAAAATATTTTAGAGACTTGCTGAAGCTTAAGATATTCTGTGGAAAGAGCAGAAACAGGTACCAAGGATGTTTAAAGAAAACTCAGGGCAACAAGATTAATGTAAACTTGTGTGCTCTCAAGGTAAGTGCTAGGGTATGAGGTAGCTTCTGTACATCTAGAAGCAAGACTTAGCCACAGGAAACAGGGCTGTGAGAGCCAGGCAAATGGGCCAGGCTCCCCAGCTAGATGACTTCTAGGTGTGAGGATGCAGGCTAGGCCCCAAGGAGCTGGACAACAATTTAAGACTTTAACCCAGACTAAGGTCTGGGCCAAACGTAACAGTTTCCAAGGACTCAGGCAGATGGGATGGGTTAACTGCCTGGCCAAATGATAGGTGTGAGAACCCTTTCATGGCTAATTCTTTGGTGGATAAAATTTTGGTGATGGCTGTGGTTAGTTTGGGCAGGGCTAAGGAAGCAGAACTAGTCCAAATCTTCCTGTGTTTCCCCCAAATGTTTTTATTTGCATCAATGGATTCCACACAAGTTTATAAATACCATCACCTTGGACGTGATAGCTTCCTGGTCTGTTTCCTTTCTCTTCTCTGAGACACTCTGTGCAGTTCACAGTCCTGTTGAGCAGCTGCCCATCTTTTGACAGAGCGAGTCAACATCAGGAAGGAAGTTCTTGTCTGGAAGTGCTGCAATTCAACCTTGACTTTGGTCTAAAATTCTTGGGGGTTTTCCTTGAATCACTGCTGATTTATTCTAGCTGGTCCCTTAATTAGGTTATGGATCACCATGTTTATCATGGCTCTTTCCAAATGGGAAGTTGAAAATATCTTCAATGAAGGAATCAGGAGATCCAGAGTCTTTCCCTGATACCCTTTATGAGCTGAAGGTGAAAGTGCTCAGAAACCTAGGAATTTGGTGGCAGAGCTGAGGTTAGGCTTAAAGGACCACAGACAGGTGGACACAGGGTGAGACAAAGCCCTTGGGATTTATATGGTGTGGAAAATTGAGTTGTATAACTCAGAGAAAGTATGTTCTTAATCTGAATCCATTCCTGTGTATGTGAACACTTCATAAATAGAACCTCTTGAAAATGTTTTTTTTTTTTTTTTCAATTAAGATGTGGCCAACAGAATCAGGGTAAGCCTTAATCCTATTACTGGAGGCCTTATAGAGAGAAAACCACAGGGAATTACTGGCTATCCCTTAGAGGTGGTGCTCATCCGACATCTCCGCCATCTCCTTCCTCTTGCTGCTTCTCCACTTTGACACTAAACGGGAAATGAATAGCCAAAGAAAAGCTTTGTAACAAATGCTTTCAAGTCCCCTGGACACTCACTCTTTCTTAAGGTTGTTCACAGAGTCCTTCTTTATGCACTTGTGGCTCTACACTGAGGGCATCCTTTCCCCACTGCCATGAGCATTCAGGAAGGACCAGAACTTGATGTCCAAGGAATAACCTTCAGCCAAGTTACATGGAAGGTGGAGAATAGAAATATCTTCTTCTTCTCCCTTTGGGGAAACTCTGAGATATTTTCCAGAAATTCCCATACTGGGCACAAGCTGCCCATAGTACTGGCCTGTTCGTGAACCAGCTTCCTTTTTCCCCATCTCATTTTCCAACTGTGAAATTTGGGTAGCATGAAGCAAACAGTAAGGAGTGTGAGCAGTTTATTGGAGGCAATGCCTGTGAAAGAAAAAAAGGGGGGATGAAACAGTCTTGAGCAGGGAAAAGTTTCAGACTGCAATGGAGACCTGACAACTACAAAAAGAAAAGTAGGGTTGGAGGGCATCAGAATTGGGCAGGAAGAGCTTTGAACTGGGGAGCAAGACAGAAAAAGTCTCGGCCAGCCCTCTGAGGGATTCTGGAGCAGAGACTGCTCATTAAAAGTGTACTTCTTATTGGGCAGACCTTGTTGGGTCCTAGTACCCAGGCTGTGCTCAGTCATTGGCTAATGCCTGCCTGGGAGCAGTGTGCCTGAGCTCAAAAGCAGAGACAGATCCTGAAAGCCTGCAGCTGGAGGCATCAGGAAACCACCCTTCTTGCAACTGAATGGGCAGTTTTCTCTTGAAAGGTGAGCTCAGCAGACATGGCCATGGCTGCCTGCCCTTCCCTCCTAACTGCTGCCTCTAGGCTTCGCCAACATCAAGTTCTTATTCTCAGATACTTTTCTCAAGGTCTGCTTCTGGGGGTTGAAAATCAAACAAATCTTATTTTTAACCTAATATTTGTGATGTTTTAGGTGTTCCACTGTGCAAAGTGCATGTCTCTAAAAGGCATGCACCATTAATGGGTCCATTTTATTGATGAGGAAATGAATCTTATAGAGACTAAGCAACTTGCTCAAAATCATGCACCTGCTAACTGATAGTCTGAAATTTCTATCCTGCTTTGTTGGACTACAGTTTCTTCCTTTATCATCCTTCCTCCCACCTTCCTCCTCTTCCTACTTCTTCTCTTTCTCTCTTTTCTTCCTCCCTCCCTCCCTCCCTTCTTTCTTTTTCTCAGCCTCTCCAATGGATTCTTTTTTCTTAATAAACATGAAAGCCTGTCTTCGAGGCCCAAATCATAAACATTCACTTTTTTTCTCCTTTTTTAATTTAAAAGTTATAAGCTTATATAAAAATCATGCAGAAAGTTCAGATTTCTCATGCTGCCCCCCGACAGTTTTCTCTATTGTTAATATTTTTTCATCAGCATGTAACTTTCTTACAACTAATGCACAAATATTATTATATTATTATAACATATTATAATATATTATTATTATATTATTAATTATAGTCCATATATACCTTAGGGTTCACTCTTTGTGTTGTACAGTTCTATAAGTTGTTTTCTTAAATTTTTTTTCTGGTAACATCTATACAACATAAACTTTCACCTTTTTTTTTTTTTAAAGATGCTTAGATTACATAAATGCTACACAAAAATTACAGGGATTCCCATGTTCCCCACCTCCCACACCTCCCATAACGTCCCACATAAACATCTTTCATTAGTGTGGCACATCACCTGAAATGGGCATACACATCCTGGGGCTTTGCCACTAAGCATGGACCATAGTTCACATTGTAGACCACACTCTCTCCCACACAGTTCTGCATGTTATATGCTGATGTAAAATGGCCTATATTTGTAAAACTTTCACCTTTTAACCGTTTTAGGGTACACAATTCAGTGATGTTAATTACATCCATGATGTTGTGCTACCATCACCACCACCCATCACCAAAACTCTTCCATCATCCCAAATGGAAACTCTGTACCCTTTATGCATTAACCACCCCCACTGCTCTCTTAAGGGCAGTGTTTTCTTTGTTCATTCCTTTATTCAGCCCATGTGAAAGTCTTGGTAACCTCTCCTGACCTGTGTGCTGGTCAAATAGCTAAAGAAGATACACCACCAGAACCATTGCTGAAATTGTATTGCCAGACCCAGAGTCACTCTCACATGGAACTACAGAGATTGTGGCTGAGGTTCGTAGCTGCTGGATCAATAAGGAGCATGTGGCATGTCAGGGAACCTGTGGCTCCCAGGCCCTCTTATTAATATGCCACATGCTTGCAAAGAGAGCTGGTAGCATGCCCACAAAAGGAGCAGAGCCATTCACAAATTGCAAGGCTGATTAGCATGAAAGCAATGATTTCTCCCATCTGTCCCTGCACCAAGTGCAAGCTACACAGGGCAAGCTAGGTAATAGAGCATTGAGGAGAGGTGTACTGAGACCAGAGTCAGCATATCCACAACACTTGGCAAGCCCTGAGTTTCTTTATTTTAGGGCTGTCTCATAAGGATCCTGTGTCTATTTTATCTTTTACAGCCCCTAATAAATGCCACAGCCAGATGCAGAGCAAAGAAAAGGCATTTGAACATTTACAGGATTAAAGACAGACTTCCTCCCATCAGGAAGCAATTGTTTGGGATAAAACATCAGATGAGAGTGAGGTTTCCAATTTATATAAACATTCAGATTTGTCCTACAGGTTATTAAAGCAAAACAACAAGCCTTAGTTTTTCTTTGGAGCCCAAATGCCTCAAAGTCATTAACTTGCATACATCTGTGCACTTCAAAATTTAAATTAGTTTCTTTAATTGCATCTACATGAAGCAGATATCTGTTTCTCAGAGGACTTGATTTTAAAGGTAGCTTGAAATTCAATGACTCCAAAGCCCACAAAGATGTTGCAGCCACAAATATGAAATGTGGTGACTTACTGTGCAATTGGGAGCAGCACAGGGAAAGTTGAAATAATGAGAGAGATGTCTTTCCCTTCTCTTTCTTCCTTACTCATTGAAGGTCACCCTCAGCAATTAAGCACTGATTAGTTCTTGCACTGCCTGATGCTTTGAGACACGCACAGCACACAGAGAGCCTGTAAATTGAGTGGAAATCACTAATCATTCAGGTAATGATCACAACAGAAGTTTCCTCAGGAGAAAAGCCCACTCCAGATACAGCAATTCACAAAGTGGGAGTCTGGGCATGTCTTGGTTCTCACCTGTCTCAACAAAGGTGCCCAGCTCACTGCTGGAGGAATCAAGGGACGAGGGAAAAATGGGTCATAAGAATTGACCCTGGAGGAATTGATGTCCTCTGGAGGAATCAAGGGACGAGGGAAAAATGGGTCATAAGAATTGATACTCTGAGGAAGAATAAGGAAGACCAAGACAGAGACAGGTAGGCCAAGAGAGACAGAGCAAGGAGGGAGAAGAAGGGAGAAGAAAGAAACAACCCCTTATCCTATGTCCACAGTGCCAATTTCAGGTTCACTTTCCTTCTCTCCCCACCAGGCCTCTTGTTAAATAGGCATGAAACCAAGAGCATTCTTTAGTTTTGCTATTTGAAAAACTCAATAATTATGATAAAGGTGATAACTTGCATCTTTGTAGTGTTTCATTTTCTCTGTTACACTTGTGTAATGATACCTTGCAATTTTAATGTATAAAGAAATTTCTTATCAGAAACTTCTTCAAGCCACACAAAACACCCTTTAGGAAGTTAGGGTTACTATGAGAAAGGAAGCTCATAGCCTTCCTAATACAAGTGAGAAAAGATGTCCTGGTCACTCTTTTAGGGGCTGAGAGGTGTTCTGGTTACTATCGATGCATAATAAATATGCCCCAAACAGTGGCTTAAAACACCATTAATTTTGCTCACAATTTTCTAGGTCAGGTATTTGGGATGGGCTAAGCCAGGAAATTATAGGTTTGGTTTTTCATGAATTTTCAATCACCCATTGGCTGAGGTTACCATTCTCTGAAAGCTCAAGTGGGCTGGACATCTAAGGCAGCTCACTCAATGGTTGATCACTGATGTGTGTGACATTTCCAGCATGGTGGTCTCGGGGCAGTTGAACTTCCTATGGGGCATCTGGCTCCCCCCAGTGTGGGCATCCCAAGGCAACCAGATAGAAGCCATGTGCCCTTTTCCCACCTACTGCTGCAAGTCACAGTGCCCTGCCAGTACATTCTGTTCCTTACTGGTAATTCACTGTGGACAGTCTATATTCAAGGAGATGGCTCATGGATACCACTTCTCCATAGGAGGATCATCGGTAATTTGGGGCCATATTTCACAATTCCCACAAGAGGCCTTCTCAATGAAGTGATATTGAAGGTGACCTAGAAAGATAGCCCCCAGGCAAGCCCTGTAGCAGGTTTTAGACTCTTAGGTACCCAAGCAGTGGCCCAAGATCGCACTGCTTTTTCTGGCCTGCAGAGGCTTTTGGACTCTCCAGGTATAAAACACACAGAACTCTTCAAAATGGGACCTTAGTGCCCTGAGTTATTAAGTACACTGAAAAGTAAGCTCCACCCCACTGACTGTTAATTAACTTATCTTTTGTTAAGTGGCAAGAAAAGGTACCCAGGAGTGATGAACAAGGGAGGGCAAGGGATCCATCATATTCCTGAGGACACATGCATAAAAATCAACATTTAACACCTGGCAAGTCAGCTTGGACTCTTTGTCTTGTAATAAAGTTTAGGAAGGAAACACTTGTCTCAGACAAAAGCTTTGTGGCTGGTGTCTGGTCCATGCTAAGAACTTGGCACACACAGACAAGGTATAGACACTATCAACAACACTGTGCCTGGAGCCCATTTGAAGAGTGTCAAGGTAGTCAATTTGACATGTGGATTTTCTGTAAAACAAGTTGAGTGTACAATGAAAAATATTAGTCCCTGTATATTCTGAGTCCCTCTTCCCAAGTTCATTCAATTCTTTCTGTTATGAGTTCTGATGGTTGCCACCAAACACTAAATAATAAGCTTATTCTGCTATTTCTTTCATTTTAAAGTGAAACCTTTTATTTGAAAATTTAAAATTTAGTTTACTTAAACTACTGCTCTCTCCTCTTTCTCACTTCTTCCCAATTTTAAGTAGTTACATCATGATTTTCAGTACTTACATTAGCCACCATGTAAATATAAATAGTATAATTAAATATATATTTATCAAATTTATACAGTGTCTCTTGATTTATCTCTATTTCTAAATCTACTTCTCAACAACTGCTAACTAGCCTTTTTTTAGGAGAGATAACATTTATTTTATATTCTGTACTGTAGCTAGGTTTTGTGTAGTTTGATTGTAGGTTGATAGAAGAGTTCAAAACCAATAGACATCCTCAACAAGATTATGGCAAAATGAGTATTGTTTACTCCAGAACAAAGTAATGTGGTTGAGTTATATATATATATATTTCCCCCAAGCCCATTATTATGACCGTGGTGCACGCAGAGCAGAATATTTCTAAGGTAAAGGGTAAGTTACATTCCTCTACTGTTCATCAGACCATATTTTAGTTTGATTCACATTTGAACCCTAACTTTCTAGAAAGCATTTTTGCTTTTCCTGGAATTTCTAATTGCCTTTTGTTTCTTGAATCTCCAGCAGGATAGGCATTTCCACAAATGTTTGCATTCTTGTCCTAAGAAATGTCCAAATTTTCTTTAATTATAAGGACATGATCTAGGTGCTTGGAAGGACATGGAGAAGGCAGAGAATAAATGTGAAATACCCAGTTTTACACAGAAGAAACACCTGAAATAGAATATATGCCACTGTTGTTGTCTCACACTTCATTTCCCAGCTCAAGGGGCTGTTTGAGGGAAAAGAGGAAGACAATATTAAAGAGTCATATTGAAAACCAGAGAACTTGGGGTCTTGCCAGTATCTCTAATGGCAAGCTGAGGGGAGAAGAAAAGAACATAAATGGGTAAATTTTGGGGAGTTGAGATGCTAAATCACAAGGAAGCATATTTGTATGTTTTTGATACATGCCAAAAGACTGAGTGAATTCTCTGGCCCATGCCATTCATCCTTTCCCAACAGATACCATGCTTTGTCTCTCCGTGT
>JAQZBX010097879.1:0-11640 GCA_029593785.1 Cabassous unicinctus | reverse complement strand
CAGGCCTGAGTCACAACACTAGTAAATGACAGAGTCAATATTCAATTGCAAGTCTAATGTTTTTGTTGTTGTTAAAAGAAAATGTTAATAGCACAACTTTTAAACACAGAGGAAAGCCCCTGTGGTTCTTCCTGAAATACTTTGTGTTCTCCTCTTTGCACACCTGTTCTTTAAATACCTTTGCTACTAGATAGTCCTCCAAAAATGTCTTTCTTACAACCTCAGTTTCTGCCTCATAAGTTCTTATTCAAACAAACAAACAAACAAACAACAACAACAAAACCCCAAAACAATAGCAAAAGAAAAGGAAGAGAAAATCAGGGAAAAGAAAACTTTTCCCCCCTCCCCAGGGATAATGCTAAGATCTCATTTCTTTTTATAAGTCTGTAACAGCTCAATATATAATAATGGGAAGAGGTATAATACAGCTTATATAGGAATAAAGTTATCACAATTGACAGATGATATTAAATACATATACAAATCTACTCAGACTTTGACTTAGAGAACCCATATTAAAAAAAAAAAAACATTTCTGTGCCTATTTTATTTCCATGATTGGACCAGAAGCACTTTGGAAACAGGGACTAGGGAATATTGAATATCTTAGAGCAATTGACACAGTGCCTAGCAATCAGCAATAGTTAAATAAAACTGTTAATGAATTAATGATTTTTTATCTAACCAGGAATTAAGTCCATTAATATATTCAACATATTCCTGTCATATGCCAAACACTTTTGCATTGTACATTGTTCCAAAAATAAACAGGATAGAAATAGCTTTGCTTGCACAAAGTTTACAGCCTAGTAGGTATACAAAGGAGTAAATAGCCTAATATTATTCTAATATATGATTATATCACATTGTGATTATCCAGCCTCCAGTTGATGGACAAAGGATTATTTCCACCTTTTGGTAATGGTTAACAATTGTTAATAATGCCAATTGTAGGTTCAAATAAGGTTTATTTTGAACATTTGTGTGCAAACACCTGTTCAGGTCCCTGTTTTTAATTCTATTATGTATATAACTTTTGTGGATTTGCTGATGGGGATAGCATTGTGAGTTTAATTAACACCCCTGAACTGACTAACTAAAAATGTTAAAATGGGAATATTCAGTATGTATGTATATGTGTATCAGCATCATAAAAAATGCAAACATTATAGAACTTAAAATAGAAGATCTAATGTAAACTATGGACTCTAATTAATAGTACAATTATAATAATATTGTTTCACCAATTGTAAGAAGGTTACCAAAGTAATGCAAATTGTTAATAATGGGTGAGGAATGTGCATGTGTGTATGGATATATGAGAAATAATTATTATTTGCAGCTTTTTTTTCTGTAAACTTACAACTATTTAATAAAGATAATTTAAAAAAAAAAGGAGTAAATAGGTCTATGAATTTTGGTATGAAGGACTGTGAAATGTAAAAAAAAAAATGTCTGAAATCTAAAAGAAGATATTAAATAGATGAATAAATGGATTCACAATAGCACATAGGATGGGAAACTAATCAATGCTTAGAATTGGGAGAGTGATCAGGGAAGCCATCTTGGAGGAAGTGTTATGTTGGTGAAGGCTGAAGAATGAAGGAGAGTTAGACAAGGAAAGGTGGATGGGGAAGATAAAAAGGGCTCCAGGCAAATGTAAGAACTGATCAGTTGAAAATAACATGCCCTATTTGAGGAACTGAGAAAAATTCAGTACAGTATAATTGAAGCTTGGAACACTTAATAAGGTGGTAGGGGCAGGGGGAATTTGAGGATAGCAGGAGTACAGGTAGAAGGAAACAGAGTGGTGAGAGCTGTGGGTGGACATGTTAGAAGAGGTCAAGTAGTCCATGAAGGATGGTAAAGTTTCCTTCTGAGACAAGTAGAAAATGCAGTCAATAAAGAACCTTAAACAGAGAATTAATGAAATCACAATTACATTTTCAACACTTAATCCTCCTGCAGCATGGAAAATGGATAAAGATGAATAATTAGATATAGTTGCAGTGTCTTCCTGTAACTTTAATCCTTCCCTCTCTAATGGCACCTTACTATGGTGATTTTAAAGTGTTCATCCCTGTCCGATCTAGAAAACAAGCCTCCACTCCCTTAATGGCACATCCCCCCTTCAATTCATGTTTTATCTCTTGACTTATAGAGAAAAATTTCTTGACAACTCTTTCTCCAAATATCTCTGCATGACTCACTCCTCACTTTCCTCAAGTCTCTACTTAAATATTACCCTAAAGTGAGGATTTCTCTACATTTTACTTTAAATAGCAATCCATTATCCAGCTCTGGCATCCCCTATCCCTGTCACCACTGAATGATGGGCCAGACACAATGTTAAGTACCTAACATGAATTAACCCATATAATTACAAGAACTATTCTATAAGATAATTTTCTATCATGATAACCATGACATGGATGAAGAAAATGAGGCTTAACAGGTATATTAGCCATAGGGGTGCTGATACAAAATACCAGAAATCTGTTGGCTTTTATAAAGGGTATTTATTTGAGGTAGATGCTTGCAGTTACCAGACCATAAAGCATAAGTTACTTCCCTCACCAAAGTCTATTGCCATGTGTTGGGGCAAGATGGCTGCTGATGTCTGCCAAGAGTTCAGGCTTCTTGATTCCTCTCTTCCCAGGTCTCTGTTACTCTCTGGGCTCAGCTGCTGTTCTCTCTCCACAAGGCCAGCTGTAGACTATCAGGTGAATGGCTTCATCTCTCAATCTCTATTCCTCTGTGTTCTTCTCCTGTGTGTTCACTTCCTGGGTTCCAGCTCAAAACTCCAACTAACTCTTCTGCCCTGTCATTTTCTCTGTGAGAGTGGGGACTCAACGTCCTTTTGATGTGGCCCAATCAAAGTCCTAAACATAATTTAATCACACCCAGAGGAAAAGACCAGTTTACAAACATAATACAATATTTTTTTGGAATTCATCAATAATATCAAACTGCTACAAAGAGTAAGGTGCCCAAAGTGACAAAATTAGTTAAATGCTGAAGTCAAAATCCAAATTCATGTAAGTTCATTGTGGTGTAACATAGTTGGGGGAGGACAAATTGAATAGCTTCTATTTTCTTTTCCCTTTGAAGGCAAGACAGAATCATCTACTGGGAATAGGAAGATGGTAATGAGATAGGAAATTTGAGAAGAGTAAAGGTTTGAAATAGTGCCAGAAAAAAAATGAAAGAGTTGACTAGAAAATATTAAAAAGCTATCAGATGGGGGAGTAGATGTAGCTCAGTGGATGTCCACCTGCCTCTCATATACCAGATCCTGGTTTTGATCTCCACTACCCCATAAAAAAAAAAAAAGCTATCAGTCTTTTCAAACTTCCTGGAAGAAGACAGAAAATAGAGAAACAGGACTCACTTTTCTCCCAGAAAAATAGCTAGGGGACAGGCAGAAACAGCCTGGAAAAAGTGTTCTGGGTTTAGGACAGTAGATGAAGTGTGGACAACACCCCGAAGAGATCAGGATGCAGGAAAATAATACTGACAGGAAGCCTATGAGTGAAAGATGCAGCTGCAGCCACCAGTGCCCTGCCCCTCACACTTGGAGCAGAAAAGTTTCATTTCTCTTGACTCTGGCTGGCACCAATGCAGAGAGGACTGGGCAGGGATCCATGTCCTCAGGAAACAGGAGAGAGACGGACACAGCCTAAGTTTGATTCAGCTTTTAGCTAACATATTTGGTTTGTTGTGTCACATGAGCACTTCCAGGTCAGGGGAGCCATGCCATTGTTTGCCTTGGGAGCCAGAACTTGACTAAAGAGATCTGACCCTCTCAATCACCCTCCCTACTGATCAGGACTGGGAGTTGAAGATGTAGAGGGGAGTGGAATTTTTTCCTGCCTGGGAAAACAGAGGGTGATGCCAGCAAAGATTGGAAAACAGCTTTTGGAGAAAGACTGAATTCTGAGATTCTGAATAGCCTCCATGCAGGATCCTCTTCCACATTGTTGCAGCAAACACACTCCAAACAGGCTTTGAACTGAGAGGGCTGCCAAAGTTCACCAATCACTAACAAAGGAATGCATGTGAAGAAATTAAAATCAAGAGGTTTTTTTTTTTTTCTGGCCTTTACAGCCTCCCTCCCCAAGGCTTTCGGAAGCAGGTATGCAACCAATTACTGGATCCATGGCCAAGATTTGAGCAACTAACAAGGACAATCTAAATTGAGCATCAGAGTAAACTCACCATCATAAAAGATGCCTAGACATCAACAAAAAATTTACAAACAATATTAAGAAAGTGGAAGAAATCGCCCAAACAAAGGAATAGATCAAAGACCCAGATGAGACACAGAACTTGAGACAACTAATCAGCAAGGTTCATACAAATCTCCAAAATCAAATCAATAAGTTGAAAAACAATATGGCTAGAGAGATGACATCAAGAAGACACTGGACTAGCACAAAGAAGAATGTGAAAACCAGCATAAAAAAATAACAGAGCTTATGGGAATGAAAAACACAACAGGTGTGATAAAAAACTTTAGAGAAACTGGGGCAGGGTAAGATCATTGGTGTGGGGTGTCAATGATGGGAGATACATGGGAGGAAGTTTACCTAGGCATACATATAAGGTATATTAAAATGTTCAAATGTTCATGAGGCACTGTCACAATGGGTGGAGACTCACACAATAACTGAGAGAATATTGAATTCCCATCCTGGAGAGCTCTGCCACATTCTCTAATGGAGCAACAACAGTCCCCTAAGTGCAGGGGTAATGACTGGCAAAGGAGGATAATCCATTTATGGGCCCTTGATACTGAGGACTTGCTTATGAGCCCTTGATCTTGAAATTGAAACCTAGCCTATTGTTGTGGGGTGCCTAAGAGTTGCCACCTGAGAGCTTCCTTGTTGCTCAAATGTGGCCTCTCTCTATGCCAAACTCAGCATATAAATGCATTGCCTTCCCCCTAAGCATGGGACATGACTCCCAGGGATGAGCCTCCCTGGCACCAAGGGATTACTACCAAGCACCAACTAGCAATGCAACTGGAAAAAATACCTCAAATAAAAGGGGGAAATTGTAAAGACAAATGAGTTTATATGGCTAAGAGACTTCAGAATGAGTCGTGAAGTCATCCCAGAGGTAACACTTATGCACGTCTCAGCAGAATTTCATAGACTGCTGAAGTAGGTAATACCCCAAATAGTGGGGCTCCTGAGGTCTCTGGAGACACCCAGGTCCTATGGTCAGGGCTGATAGCTCTGGAGTTTGTTGCCTTGCCAGTGGGCCCTACTTTGGAGTATGTGCTCCTGAGACTGACAGTTGGATTCAATTATGTCTTCCCTACACAAGACTCATCTCTCCCTTCTATTTAAACCTATGCTTGGTGCTGGAGTTTGTATGTGTATGTCCAAGAGACATGAGTCCTTGGGCTCTCCATGTGCAAGGTGGGCCTGGAACCTCAGCAGAGTTGCAACACCTACTCTACAGCTCAATGGACTCACCCAGGACAGCTAAGGAGATGATGATGGACAATGACCATCCCAAGGAACAGAGAGAGTCTGCAACTGCAAGCAAGATAGTTCTATCCATCTTCCCCATGGGATATAAGCCCCACCTCAATCAGAGGTGAAGTGGACATCACCATCTCAGAATCCTCAGGACTGGGGAAAGAACTATGGGCTAGAGTGGACTTACTGGTATTCTACTATAAACATATTGTGATTCTAACAATAAAAGAAATTACAACATTGATGTGGAACCAGTGGCCACTGGAGGCTCTGGGGGCAGGGAGAGGAAAAAACAGTTACAATATGGGGGCTTTTTCAGTACTTGGGTATCGTACTGAATGACAACACAATGACAGATACAGGCCATTTTATATCATCATATAACATGCAGAACTGTGTGGGAGAGAGTGTGGACTATAATGTGAATTATGGTCCATGCTTAATGACAAAGCCTCAGGATGCGTTTATCAATTACAATGAATGTGCCACACTAATGAAGGATGTTTATGTGGGAGGGTGTGGGAGGTGTGGGGAGTGGGGCATATGGGAATCCCTATAGTTGGGTAACATTTATGTAATCTAAATATCTTTTTTAAAAATACAGAAAAAATTAAAAAAACAAAAACATTAGAGACATACAACAGCAGACTTGATAGAAAAAATAACTGATGCAGAAGAAAGAACAGCTGAAAATGAAGAGAGAAAAGAAAACAGTGAGAAAAGAATGGAAAAAATGAGGAGGGGCTAGGGACTTGAATAATAACACAAAATGCAAAAATATACATGTTATGGGAATGTTATGGGAAAGAGAAGAAAAGGGAAAGGGGCAGAAAGAGTATTTGAGGAAATAACGGCTGAAAATATCCCAACACTCATGAAAGAAATGACTTTATATGATCAAGAAGCACAGCATACCCCAATCAGAATAAATCCGAATACACATACTCCAAGACATATACTACTCAAAAGGTCAAAGTCAAAGATAAAGAGAAAATTCTGGGCAGCAAGGGAGAGGAAAACCATCACACATAAGACATACCCAGTAAGACTTAATGCAGATTGCTCATCAGAAACCATACAGGCAAGAAGTGGTATGATATAATTAGGATACTAGAAAAAAATTGCCAGCTAAGAATCCTTTATCTGGCAATATTGTCCATCAAATATGAAGGAGAGTTTAAAATATTCACAAATAAACTGAAACTAAGAGAGTTTGCAAAAAAGTATCCACCTTTGCAGGAAGTGTATAACTAGGCTATGTTTCAATTTTACAAGTATGAGGTTCGTAAGTACAAAAATTAATATCAAGGGCCTGGTGTATTGGTCTTTCCTCTTTTGCTAGGCACTGCCTATGTACTCTAGAGATTCTTCCCACTCTATTAGAGAATGTATCAGGACTCTGCATGGATGGGAATTTAAGATTTTGTTGGTTACTGTGTAGGTCTTCACCACATGACCACAAAACATGATCATATTCCATAAAGGCATGCCTCAGATGCATTCTTCCCCACACATTCCCCCACCACTGACACCCTGCACCAGTGACCCTCCTCTGCCATAGCTCTAACTTTTGTGTAACCCAAAACTTCCCCCCAAACAAAGCCAAAAATGAAATCCCCCCAGTTCACCTGTTGCTTCCTCATGCCCTCTCCCTAGTTCCATGGATAGACCAACCCACCCTCCCCCTCATATTGCAGCACTGTCTACCCCACTCACATCCCTATACCACCATCTATCCAACCACTGCTGAACCACCATTTCCACTTTATCATAGGTTCTGCCCATACTGCCATCAGCTCACCACACTCTGCTCCCATTCTGTCTCCTGATAATGGTTCAGCCCTCAGTCTCAGCAGATTTGCAGCCAATGCGCACTCTCAAGTTCATTGGACTTGCCCAGAACAACAAACAAAAGGTTGAAGATGGACAATGCCCATCCCTAAATACAGAGATAAGATACAACTGCAGGCAGGGCAGTTTCATCCATCTGTCCCATGGGATCTCAGGCCCTTCAATTGGGAGCAGAGTGGGTATCACCATGCCAAATCATCAAGATTGAGGAATGAACAAACAAAAGGGGGAAATCATCTCTGGACCAAAGTAGAATTACTATTATTTTAGTATTGGGATAACTTTTCCATTGATATAAAGATAGTGGTCACCAGAGGTTCTGAGGGGAGGTAGAGGGAAGAATAAGTGTAACTTTGGGCATTTTTGTGTTATTGGAATTGTTCTGTGTGATTTTGCAATGATGGATATGGGCCATTATGCATTTTATCAAAGCATATAAAATTGTGCAATGCAAAGTGTAAACCATAGTATAAACTACAGGTCATGGTTAGTAGCAATGCTTTAATATTTGTTCATCAATTGTAACAAATGTACAACACTAATGAAAGATGTTAATGTGGGAATGTGTGATGGTGGATGGTTGGAGTATATGGGAATCCTGTATATTTTCAATAAAACTTTTATGTAATCTAAACTTTCTTCTAAAATAAATAAAGAAAAAATTTTAATTAAAATAAGGCACCACACTAACAAGTTGAAGGGGAAAAACCACATGATCATCTCATTCATGCAGAAAAGGCATTAGATAAAATCCAGCATCCTTTCTTAATAAAAACACTTTGAAAGAGAGAAATAGGGGAAAGTTCCTCAATATGATAAAGGGCATATGTGAAAAACAAATTCATATTCATTGAGGAAAGATTGAAACCTTTCCTTCTAAGATCAGGAACAAGACAAGAATGCCCACTTTCACCACTGTTACTCATATTGTGCTGGAGGTTCTAGCTAGAAAAATTAGAAAAGAAAAAATAATAAAGGCTTTCAAATAGGAAAAGAAGTAAAACAATCACTATTTGCAGATGACATGATCCTATATTTAGAAAATTCTGAAATGTTTATGACAAAACTACATGAGGTAAATTTGCCTTTTTTACCTCATGTAGTTTTGTCATAAACACACAAAAATCTTAAGTATTTCTGGATACCAGTATTGAACAGTCTGAGAAGGAAATTGGGAAAAATTTCATTTACAATAATGTAAATTTCATTTACAATAGCAACAAAAGATTCTTCTTTAATTAGGTGCTACTGGCTTGTTTCTTGTTTGCTGTGTTTTCTCTTCCTTGATTTCCCCTTTTCTGTGTATACTGATTATTATCTACCAATGCTCTTTCCCTTCCTTCATCTTTCTGTCTTCTGCTTTCTGTTGTTCTTCTTACATTCCATCTCTATTTATTCAGTCCTCAATTCTTCTGGTTTAATTTCTATCTCATCTATTCTGTTTTCTTTCTTTTCTTAACTTTTTTCTTTTCATCCTTTCTTTTCTTTTTCCCTCTATCCTCATAATTCTGGTCTTTTAATTCATTCTATATATTTTTCTCTTTTTAGTTTCTGATTTCATTGTAGGTACTCCACTTTTTTATTCCTATTACTCTACACTGCTTACATGAGTTAAATATTCATTTTCCTAGGTCATATACTGTTCTTCTTTTACTATTATCCTTTTTCTTTTCTTACCTCTTTCACTTTCTCTGGTCCTAATCCTTTTCCTTCAAGGGAACATAGAAAATAGCAAGGAAAGAGAACATGAAGAACAAAGTATCAAAGAGAAAACTTAACACACAAGCAAAAACAGCAGCTAAATAAAACTCTAGAGTAGACAGAGAAGCTAATCAACTGAATAAACCCATCAAGATAAAAAGATGACCAGACAGCAACAAAAACTTGAAAACCACACCAAGAAACAGGAAGTCATGGCCCAGTCCAATGAACAACCCAAAAACCAGGAAGAGATGCAGAACATGGAACAATTAATCAAAACTATCCAAACAAATGTAACGGACCAACTTAATGAAGTGAAGGAAAAGATTAAGGATATTAAGAAGACACTGAAGAACCTACTGAAGAAATTATAAACATACATAAAAGATAATGGATATGATGGTGATGAATGGCACAATCCAAGAAATCAAAAGGACACTGAAGCACATAACAGCAGATTTGAGCAGGCAGAGGAAAGAATTGGCGATGTGGAAGACAGTACATCTGAAATTAAACACATCATAGAACAGATTGAAAAAAAGAAAAAATCCAGCAGGGACTTAGAGATTTGAATGACAACGCAAAATGTACAAACATATGCATTATAGGCAACCCAGAGGGAGAAGAGAAGGGAAAGGGGACAGAAGGAGTCTTAGAGGAAATAATGGCTGGAAACTTCCCAACCCTATTGAGGAAGATGGATGTACATATCATCCAGGAACCACAGTACACCCCAAACAGAATAAATCCCAACAGGCCTACTCCAAGACATATACTTGTCAAACTATCCAATGCTCAAGACAGCAAAAATACTGAATTTATCAAGAGAAAAGAAAACAATTACATACAAGGGAAGCTCAATAAGTTAAAGTGCTAAATTCTCATCTGAAACCATGGAGGCAAGAAAGCAGCAGTATGACATAGTTAAGGTAATAAAAGAAAAAATCTTCCAGCCAAGAATTCTCTATCCAGCAAAACTGGCATTCAAAAATGATGATGAATCCAAAATATTCACAGATAAACAGAAATTATGAGAGTATGTCAAAAAGAAGCTGCCCTTCAAGAAATACTAAAGGGAATGCTGCAGGTTGAATGGAAAAAACAGGAGAGAGAGAGAGTTGGAGGAGAGTGTAAGAAAAACTAAGAAGACAAAAAGAAAATAAAAACAACATATAATATACATAAACCGAAAGAAAATACAGCTAATGTAAGTAATTGTTTGAGAGTAATAAAACTGGATGTGAATGGATTAAACTCACCAGTCAAGAGACACACACTGGCAGAATGGATAAGGAAATATGACCCATCTATATGCTGTCTAAAAGAAACCCACCTTAGACTCAGGGATTCAAGGAGACTGAAAGTGAATGGCTGGAAAACAAACTTACAAGCAAACAATAACCAAAACAGGGTGGGAGTAGCAATACTAATATCAGGAAAAAGAGACTTTAAATACAATACTATTGTAAATGACAAAGATGGAAACTATATATTAGTAAAAGGGGTGATCTTTCAAGAAGAAAGAGCAATCATAAACATTTATGCACCTAACCAATGCATCTCAAAATACAAGAGGTAAATACTGGAAAGGCTGACTAGAGAAATAGATGCCTCTAAAATTATAGTCGGGGACTTCAATACACCATTATCACCATTAGACAGAACATCTCAACAGAGAATCAATAAAGAAACAAAGACCTTGGATAATACATTAGAGGATCTGGACCTAATAGACATATGGAGAACATTACACCCTAATACAGTGGGATATACATTCTTCTCTAGTGCACATGGATCATTCTCCAAGATAGACCACATGCTATGCCACAAAGTGTACATGGATCATTCTGCAGGATAGACCACAGGCTAGGCCACAGAAAAATTCTCAATGAACTCAGAAAGATTGAAATAATATGAAGGAATTCCTCTGACCACAAAGGAATGAAGCTGGAAATCAGTAAGGGCCAGAAAACCAGACTAGGCACAAAGAAATGGAAGTTAAAAAACACACTCTTAGACAAACAGTGGGTAAAGGAGGAAATTACAAAAGAAATCAGTAACTGCCTTGAAACAAATGAAAATGACAACACAACATACCAAAACCTATGGGATGCAGCAAAAGCTGTACTGAGAGGGAAATTAACAGCTCTAAATGCAAATACCAAAAAAAAAGAAAAAGAGCTAAAATCGAAGAACTCACTGCACACCTGGAGAAAATAGAAAAAGAAGAACAAACTAACCCCAAAGGAAGAAGAAAGAAGGAAATAAAGATTAGAGCAGAACTAAATGAAATAGAAAATAAGAAAGCACTAGAAAAAATAAATCCAGGAAGCGGGTGTGGCTCAATGGATGGGGCTCCCGTTTGCCACGTGGGAGGCCCCGGGTTCACTTCCCAGGGCCTCCTTGTGAGGGCAGGCCGGCCGGCCCACGCGGCGTGGTGGGCTGATGCATCAAGACCTCACAGCAGGAAGCGGGTGTGGCTCAATCGATAGAGCCCCCGTTTGCCATGTGGGAGGCCCCGGGTTCACTTCCCGGGGCCTCCTTGTGGGAGCGGACCGGCCCGCGCAGTGCGGTGGGCTGATGCGGCGGGGCCTCACAG
>JAQZBX010097878.1:0-11640 GCA_029593785.1 Cabassous unicinctus | reverse complement strand
TGATGCTTGTACTTATGAACCTTAATCTTGTGAAATTGTAACTTAGCCTAATTATATATATATAATTATATATATATATATATGGCCTAAAAGTTAGCTCCTGAAAGCCTCCTTGTTGCTCAAATGTGGCCTCTCTCTAAGCCAAAATCAGCATATAAATTCACCACATTCCCCCCGACTTGGGACATGACTCCCATGAATATGAGCCTCCCTGGCACTGAGGGATTGTTACCAAGTGCCAACTAGAGATGCATTTGGAAAAAGGTTTAGACCAAAAGGGTAAAATATTAAATACAATCGAGTTTTTATGAGTAAAAGATTTCAAAGTGAGCCAGGAAGTCATACCAAAGATTATGCATGTCTCAGGAGGATCTCACAGACTATCATAGTAAACAGTTCCTCCAGCAGTTGTGCTCCTAAGGAACCTAGAGACATCTAGACATTATAGACAGAGCAGAAAACCCCAGGAAATTGGCAACCCCATCGGTGAGCAATACTTTGGAATATATGATAACCTAATTCCCCAATGTATCAGAGATAGACTCATTTATATGTTCCCTACACATTTATATGTTCTGTCCCATTTATAAGAACCTATAATTTGCACTATACCCATTAAATATATGTTCCAGAGACTTAAATATTCTTGCTGTTCATATGCTGGTTGAGCCCTGACTTTCATCAGAATTGCAGCCAACACCAAATCTCCAGTTCATCAGACTGGCGCAGGACAACTAAAAAAGGATGATGATGGACAATGCCCATTCCAAAAACAGAGAGTATCTACCATTGCAGGACAGTTCCTTCCTTCTTCCCTATGGGATCTATGCCCCCTCTCAATGAGAAGTAGAGTGGGCATCATCATACAAAAAATACACAATATTGAGGAATGAAAAAACTTAAGGGGGGATGAAACTATGGAGCAAAGTAAACTTATTTTATTCTAGTAAGGGAAGATCTTGTAACATTGATATAAAGACAGTGGCCACCAGAGGTTCTGAGGGAAGGGAGAGGTGTAACATGGGGCATTTTTGGGACATAGGAATTGTTCTGCTTGATATTGCAGTGACAGATAAAAGCCATTATACATTTTGTCAAAGCCTATAAAATTGTGTGGTGCAAAGTGTAAACCATAATGTAAAGTATAGACCATGCTTAGTAGCAATGCTTCAATATGTGTTCATCAATTTTAACAAATGTGTCACACTAATGAAAGATGTTAATGGGGAAAAGTGTGGGGGTTGGGGTCTATGGGAATCCCCTTTATTTTGATAGGATAATATGCCCATTACAAAAATTAATTCAAAATCGATTGAAACCAATGCATCTTTGTATACCAGGGATGAAACCCACTTGGTCATTGTGTATAATTCATTTATGTGTTGTTGAATAAGATTAGCAAGTATTTTGTTGATGGTTTTAGCACCCAGGTTCATTGGAGAGATTAGTTTGTCATTTTCTTTCCTTGTGGCGTCTTTATGTGGCTTTGGTGTTTAGGGTGATGTTAGAGTCATAGAATGAGTTAGGCAATGTTCCCTCCACTTCTATTTTATTGAAGTGTTTAAGCAGGATTGGTGTTAGCTCTTTGAATGATTGGTAGAATTCACCTGTGAAGCCATATGGTCTTGGGCTTTCTTAGTTGGGAGTATTTTTTTTTTTAAAGGATTCAGTTCATTCACAGTGTCATTTTATTTGCTTTGTTATTATTATTATCCTCCTCCCCCGCACCTTGCCACTAATATTTGTAACCTCACTGCTTCTGCATAGAAACTCTTCTAGTTGGGAGGTTTTTGATGACTAATTCAAACTTGTTACCTGTGATTGGTCTGTTGAATTCATCAATTACTTCTTTCATCAATGATGGCTGCTTGGCTGCTTGTAGGTTTATAGAAATTTGTCCATTTCAACTAAGTTATCCATCCTTCTAGCACACCATTTTTCAAAGTATCCTTTTATGATATACTTTATTTCTGTATAAATTATATCATAAGAATACTTATATATATAATTATATTTTTAATTATAATAAACATATAATTTTTTATTATATGAATTTGAATGTTCCTCTTTTTTTCTTTGTTCATCTAGCTAAGGGTTTGTCAATTTTATTAATATTCTCAAAGAACCATCTTTTAGTTTTGTTAATATTTTTTTACTGTTTATTAATTCTCAATGTAATTTATCTCTCCTCTAATCTTTGTTATATCCTTCTTTCTCCTTGCTCTGGAATTTTTCTGGTTCCTTCAGGTGTGCAGTTAGGTCTTTGATTTTTGCCATTTCTTTTTTTTAATATAGGCATTTATGGCTATAAATTTCCCTCTCAGCCCTGGTTTTGCTGCATCCCATAGGTTTGATATGTGTGTTCTCATTTTCATTCATTTCAAGGTAGTTACTGGTTTATTTTGCAATTTTCTCCTTGATCCACTGATTGCCTAAGAGTGTGTTATTTAACTTCCATATCTTTAGGCCTATTCTGGTTCTCTGCCCCTTATTGATTTCCAGCTTCATTCCACTGTGGTCAGAGAAATTATTTTGTATAATTTCAATCATTCTAAATTTGTTGATATTTGTTCTGTGACATAGCAAGTGGTCTATCCTGGAGAATAATCCATGTGTGTTCAAGAAGAATGTATATCCCACTTTATTTGGGTATAATATTCTGTATATGTCCATTAGGTTTAGATCCTCTAATGTATTATTCAATGTCTGTTTCTTTATTGGCCCTCTGTTGAAATGTTCTGTTTAATGGTGATAATGGTGTGTAAAGTCCCCCAATATAATTGTAGAGGCATCTTCTTCTCTATTTAGTTTTTCCAATGACTTCCCTCATGTATTTTGGGGTACCCTGGTTAGGTGCACAAATGTTAACGAACATTTGTTATTCTGGATAGATTACACATTTCATTAATATGTAGTGTCCTTTGTCTCTTACAAAAGTATTGCATTTAAATTCTATTTTGTCTGATATAAGTATAGCTACTCCAAAACTTTTTGGGTTATTGTTTGCATGTAAAATCATTTTCCAACCATTCACTTGCATGCTTCTTGCATCCATGTGTCTAAGGTTAGTTTCCTGTAGACAGCATATAGATGGGTCATAGTTCCTTATCCATTCTGCTAATTGGTGTCTTTTGATTGGGGAGTTTAATACATTAACAATCAGTGTTATTACTGTCAAGGCAGTACTTACATTAGCCATATTTTCTTTAGGTTTATATATATCATATTTTGTTTTTATTTCTCTTTTTATCTTTTTACTTATTCTTACTAACAATCTTCCTTGTCACATTCACCTGAAATCCTCTCTCTCCTTTTTTTTTTTCCTTTAACCTGTCAAAATCTATTTAGTACTTCTTAAAGGGCAGGTTTCTTATGAACAAATGCTCTCAATTTCTGTTTGTCTGTGAATATATTGAACTCTACCTCATTTTTGAATGCCTGGTTTGCTGGATACAGAATTTTTGGCTAACAGTTTTTTTCTTTTAGCACCTTAACTATATCATACCATCACCTTAATTTCTCCGTGGTTTTAAATGAGAAATCAGCACTTAAATCTTATGGAGCTTCCCTTGTTATATAATGGATCTCTTTACTCTTGCTGCTTTCTGTATTCTCTCTGTCTTGAGTTTTTGACAATTTGATAAGTATATGTCTCGGCGCAGGCCTGGTGGGATTTATACTGTTTGCAGTGTGCTGCACTTCCTGGGCATGTACATCCATGTCCCTGAAAAGAGTTGGGAAATTTTCAGCCATTATTTCCTCCAGCACTACTTCTGCCCCTTTTCCCTTCTCTGAGATGTCTATAATGCATATGCTTGTGCATTTCATATTGTCATTCAATTCCCTGAGATTCTGATGAATTATTTCTATATTTTTTAACAGTCTGAAGTGATAACACATTATTAATCACAATCAGAGTTCTCCATGGCACCCTGTCTCTTCAAGGCAGGGAGGCACTCCAAAACTTGTGTACTCCAAAAATTAAAGGGTTCTGGATTTCTAGACTCACCAAAAAAGAAAAACGTCCATGGTTATCATGAGAAGCAAGAACAGGTAAGAAAACAAGTTTTATATATAGAAACAATATAATTTTTGTTCTCTTTTTAAGGAACTGGATATTTCTTATTTATTAATGTATAACTTGCATCACATGTAGTTCTTTGGTGACTGTTAGTTAACTTCAAATAACCAAGGACTCAAATAAGTACTCACTGCGTATGTTAGTAATTTATTCAAAATGAAAAAAAATGTATTTTCCATGTTTTAATTTTTTTCTCTTTCAGATTCATTCAATACCAGAAGTAATGTTTCTCACTGTTCATCTCTGCTATAACTGGCTGGAACAAGTATAAATAAACAGAACATGTTCTTTGACTTACACTGTCATCATACAATTAATATTTTCCAGTATAGGCAACAGTGTTAAGACCATGTCTATTTAATATGCCAAGTATATAGAGTGAGTTTAGCAAGCAAAAACTTTGTTTAAAATACATTAATTTATAAGCATTAGTAAATTGACCATTAAATGAATTGCCAGTCTTTAGGAATGATTCCTGGTGCTGTCGTGACTCCAACTTGCAACTAACCTTCCAATTTTTGGAAATGACAGGAGAAAAGCAATTGTCTTTTGGCTCCTAAGTACCTTCTTTTATATGCTTTCTTTTTCACCCTAGTCATATTCATCAGCAAAGGCAACCTGATAACTACAATTTATTTATTAGCTTTTAAAATAAAAACCACTATATGTATTATGTATCAGCCATTGAACCAGACCTTTCAATCATCGTACCATTTGACACTCACTGCATGTTTTTAGTTACAGACAAATCAAGTGAATCTCAGCACAGATCTATTCAGTAGCTGAAGTTTCAAACTCTGATATGTCAGAATCCAAAATCAGTAAATTTATGTCATATTGTGTTTCCTTCTGGTTAATATGGGCACTTAAAAAAAGTATTTGGTTTTTGAAACTTCAAAACCGGGAGACTGTGAAACATACCTTTATATACAAGAAATATTTGTTCAATAAAGCCATTATGGCTATGTTATATTCATCTTAATTTAAACATAGGTTCAAGCCAATACTGAGATGTTGGTGTCTTGTCACACAGACATAGTCTAATACATACTTTACATGTGAATAAAGGAGGGAATCAAGTTTTCATGGAAAAGCCCATTTGTAAATGTGAGTGACAAAAAAAAATATTTAAACTAATGATACTTTGTATTTAAAGAATCTTTCATCACAGCATTTCCAAATGCAAAAAAGCAGTAAGATTCCCTAGACACCTCAGATGGCGTTGAAGGAATTATTTGTCTTACTCTGCATATTTAGAAGCTCTAATACAAAGGTTTTAGATGGTCTGGCTATGACTGATTGGAAATAAAATTTAAAAATAAATGGATTCCATGCCCACTTTTCTGACCAAGAAGTAAACAAGATTCTTTCATGTTGATATATTTCCATTTCCAATCTTTCCATCTTAGATCAGGCTCTTTGAAGACAATCACAAAGCCTTCTTACTGGTCTCTCTATATTCACAGACATAATTCAAAGGTTACACATTAATAACTGATTAAACTTCCAAGAGTATTATGATTTATTTTATTTAATTTTTAAGAGACTGAGATTACACAAATATTACATAAAAAATATAAGGGATTTTCAGATGCCCCACTCCCTACCCCTCCCACAGTTTCCCACATTAACAACATTCTTCATTAGTATGGTACATTTGTTACAATTGGTTAACAAATATTGGAGCATTGCCACTAAGTGTGGATTATAGTTTACATTATAGTTTAAACTCTCTCCCACACAGTTTTGTAAGTTTTGACAAGATATAAAATGGCCTGTATCTGTCATTGCAACGTCATTCAGGACAATTCCAATGTCTAAAAAATGGCCCCATATTACAACTATTTTTTCCCTTTTTCCCTTTTCTTCCCCTCAGAACCTCTGGTGGCTACTGCCACCACATCAATGATAAAAATTCTTCCATTGCTAGAATAACAATAAGTCAAGAGTAGACTTACTGTTATTCTACTATAGTATTATAATTTTATACTTCTCATTCTTGTGATCCTTGAATAGGCTTCCCTTCCCAGCCAAATGAAATATTTTCATACTATTTTGATCCTGAAGGCATCGTAGAAATGATATCATCCATTCCTTTTAGTTGCCAAATAGAAAAACTGAATCTGAAGGAGGGTAAATGATTTATGAAAGGATTTTCTAAAGCCCTTTCACTATACCACACATCATTTAATGTGTCTTGCTCTTAAAAATAAAATACAAATTATTTGGTATATACATTGAAAGCAGTTTCCAATATAAACCAAACCTACCTTTCCAGTTTGATCCATTACAATTCACCTGGATTAAACCATTCATGAATACACATGTAACTTTCTTGCATACATTTCTTTGATTAGGTATTTCCTATTGTATTCTCAGTCTTTCACTATACAAATATTCTTTCAAATTTCAAATGAAATCCTCTATTGGTCATCCACTTAGAAGGCTATTTTCTTTATTTTTAATTCTCATGACAACTAACAGAGTCTAATATATATTTTACATGGGGATAAGAGAGGAAATCAAGTTTTCATGGAAAAGCCCATTTGTGAATGTGAATAACAGAAAAATATAAAAAGTGAGGAATAGACCTATTCTGTTATGTTCATATCCCTTATATCTAATAGTAAACTTCTTGAACATATTTTATGATTCTTGTATAACTATACTTCCTTTAAAATACCTAATACAAGAATTTGCATATAATAGGTGCAAAATAAATATTAGTAGAATGAACCAATACATGAATGAATTACTTAGCAGAAATTATCAGGGATTCTTTCTACTTATTTTATGTGATGCCAATACATGAACATATTTAGAATATCTGAATGGTTGGCAACAAATAGTAAAACATATGTATGATTAAGAGCATTTCCTTACATTTGTCTGGATACTTTGACATTGGTAAAATATCTAAACTCTCACAAAAGTATTTTACTACTTTAGTATAAGTTACAGTTATTTTTTCTTTGAATGAAAAAATAGCCTCATTTAAGAAAACTGAATAAAACCCACTTAAATGCACATATATCCACTAAAAAAGAACAGCAGGATTCATCTTTTTTGAAAATAGCACCAGTCAAATCTAAGTAAAGAACAGAGTTGTCTGCATCCACGTGAGAACATTCTCTTCCTATCTATTGAAATTTTGGCACTCATTTCTAGAAGGCCTATGCACATTTTGTGATATTTTCTTTTTATTGCAATGCTCAGATGGATTGTTCATCAGCCATCAACAATCTGTTTATGAAAGAGGGAACACTCTGGGAATTGTCAGTAAGACTGTCTTCATATCAATGCATACTAATGAACATTTGCTGTTCAATAAAACTGCTGGGGTCTGCAAAAGCAGATACTTGATAATATACTTATTTTTATTTTTTAAAAAGGATTTATACTTACTTGAAATGGTAGAGGGAATAAATGACCATATTTTATTCTACTCTGGGTAAATATTAGAAGACAAAAAAACACATAAAAGAAAAAGAAAGAATGCACATCAAAACATACCTTAGTAATACATAAAATATTACAATATATTGGAAAAGTGAAAAGTTAACAACTTTTCATGTTGCAAAACATAAAATTCATCAGTAACTCTATTTATTCAAAGCTGTATTTTTCTTTATCACTACTTAAACTACATGTTGCTAAGATTTCTTTAAATTATATTACTAGTAACAATTCTGTTCTGATAAAATTTACAAGGTGTGCTTACAATGCTGAACTTATAACAAATATTTATTGCGTAATTCAGCTCTGGCTCGTATTAATGAGGGAGACTGTAAACCAAAGCTACAGTGCTTGAAACCTAGATTATAAAGGGAAATAAAAAGGAGTTTGTGTGTCTACGTGTATATATATAAAACTCGCCTGTTTATCCTCTCCCAATCCTCCTTTGTAAGTATTTTAGCTCAAGTCAAAGTTAATCCTTAAGTTCTGTGGGGCATTGTAATTTATGTTTGTTTTGAATGGCTAAATGATAATTAAAAACTAACAGATGATATATAATACACGATGAAATGGTGACCAAACTGTGCAACAATTTCCCAACTCTGGTCACATTGGAGAGATAAATAGCTAGCTAGCTAGATAGATAGATTTAGATATATAGAAATACAGATTTCTCACAGATTTTTCTAACATCGTTTATTTAATAGTATGAAATATACAACTGAAATACTAGCCCACAAAATAGGACAATTTTTTATATTCTATTCTTTTAAAAATCTCCCCCAGTGATCAAACCAATATGAGTAAATTTCTCTTTTGTCCTGAGTAGAATTTAATATATATTTTTATGATTGTTTTTCTAGTGTAGGCTTAAAGAACAACTATAATTATTATGAAATTTGGCTGTTTTTGGATCTCTGTTGTCCAGAGTTTTTGTGTGGTTTCTGAATCTTTGTACTACTCTTCATGTATATTCGTAAGCCCAGTTACACCCAAGAGTGAGGCTGCTAGTGTTAACATGAGACCTGTATTTTGAAAGGAAAAAAAAAATTTGCTTACTTTTTTTTTTTAACCTCAACTTTGATATCTGAGCTTGACTTGGGAGTTTTAGTTTTGGTAATATTGTTTCCGGGTTCCTGACCCTAGCCTGTTTCTTGTGTATGGTATTCATTTTTTCCTGCATATTACTCCACAATTCTACCTTCTCAGTTTTTATCCCAGGTTCAACTACTTATTTAAGACCTGACACTTGGAGACTTATTGATATTAGCTGACAATGTATTCTGTGCCCATGTACATTTTAAAAATATACCTCGGGATAACACTGATTCTTTACTTGGACCTTTTTTATCATATTTTGAGATAACCTTCCTTTCCATGATCCTGTTTCCTACATTCCTTCCCATTCTATTTACATACTTAGTGTAATATGAGGCAGTCTTTTTTTAAAAAACATGCACCCAACTTTTCTGCAACTGGACATAGCATTTTTTTTTTCATTTAATCAAGGATAAGTTATAACCATTTTTTCATTAGTAATGTTTCACCTCTATTTTCTTTCAAGGAAGAAAGATAACTTATTTAAGTTCTGGAAAGGAAGTCTATATGACATCATTTCTTTAATTTTTTGGATCAAATTACATATGAAATGATCTTACGTGTTCATTTCAATGAGTTGTGACAGTTCTATTCACCCGTGTAATTAACACTCAAAACAAGATTACCTGAGAAAATTCTCTCTGTCCTCTTACAGTCAGCAGCTCCCCACTCAAGGCAATTACTTTCTGATTTCTCTTTCATATTTTGCCCATTATTGGTCTTCAAATAGAATCATACAGTATATATTCCTTTGGGTATGATTTCTTCCACTTAATAATGTTTTTTAAGATTAATTCATGTTGTTGCACATTTCAGTAGTTCATTTTTTTAATTGCTAAGTTGTGTTCTATTGTATGGATGTACCATAATGTGTTTATTCTATTTCACTCTTATTTTCACAAATTAAATTGGATACATTATTTAGGTCTTCAATTTCAAAAAAGGAAGAATCATTATCTCTGCCCATGGATGGCATTTGATTAGAAATCCTCTATATAGTTCAAGATTAAGAACTAGGAATTGGGCTTTGAAATTTGAAGGTAAAACATATATTTTATTGATTGCTATAATGTGTCAAAGTACATATTTGGGTCTCAAGGAAGCTCATTAAAATAGGGTCAGTTATCCTATCTTCATTCTCTATATAAAATGAGTATTAAAGTAACTCAATCTATTTCTTCCTAGAGTAAGTAAAGAAGTCCTTCCTCATTGATTTGATTTTTTGATACATAGTATATTTATTCTCAGTAATAAATCAATAAAAACATAAGGCTTGTGAAGACACTGGGAATTTTAATGAAAAACAAACTCCAGGTAAGGTACTAAAATATTCAACCCTAAATACAAAAGTCATAATAAAAATCTTCCTTACATTATATCCTTAGACTCAGATGCACATAATATCCAAGAATCAAGGTCCAAAATATCCCATTTCCTTTAACTAACTATAAATATTAGCATATTCAATTTCATAATTAGGCAAAAGATAATTTTATTTGTTTTTTGTTAAGGGTAGCACAAGTAGTATTTAGTTTTCCTAAAGAAAAGCAATATCCAATTTATTTTTCTAGTTTTTTTCAGCTGTAAGTCTGAATTATCCTAAACAAACATATAAGCTTGAAAACTTTAAAGAAAAAAAGCAATAAAATACACAGAAAAAAAATAATGAGCAAAAATGTCTTCCTTCTTAGTAAATGTTTTAAAAACAGAATAAAAACCTGAAACACAATATCAGATGTAAAGTCCTAGGATAAATATTTGATGTAAAGTAAAATCAAATATTGTCAAGGGTAAAATATTTATTATAGATTCACAATACTAACTTAAAATGAGAACCATCATCAACACCCAGGGCAATCAAGTAATTTTACTTTTATGATTCTGTGTGGTATACAGACAAGCTGGGCCTCTGAGTTCAAGCTGGTAGCCTTACAACATGTTAAGATATCAAACTTCACTTTTATCAGCTTTGGTTGACAGAGAGGTGGACTGAAAGGCTTGAGTGACAGTGGCAGTTTCTATGTTCTATGTTCATATGTTAAAAAACATAGGCAGAATGAAGGCATAACCAGAAAATACCAACTCTAAACACTGCTCCTTAATCCAGCATATGTGGCTCTAGAATAGATGAAAGCTGTGACTGAGGAAAGGGAAAAGATAAGTAAACTTGAAATTAAATTTTATGGCAACTGGTACAGTTTAAGAAAATTCATTCCACATAATAGAAGCTTACCAAAAGATAGAAGTTTCAATTTATGTATTATCCTGAAGCCTGTGGTCCTCCAAAGACTTGTAATAAGAATCCAGACATGTCAGGAGCAATTCGCTAATAGTACAATTTCCATAAATACTAGTTCCTATTATTATTTTTATATAAAGTTTATGCTAGTTGTAAGTTATTGGTACTAAGGAACAAATGAAACTATAAAATAATTTTAGTTACTATGTCTACTTCTTGCTCAAATAGTTAATTACTAATGCTACACTTATTATTGAGAAGACTTGCTTTGCTTAATGGTATTAGAACTAGAAGTGAAATTAAAGTGATATTGGTCAACTTTCAGCTTGGGAGTAACGAATCATCTTTTGAAAAGTTCAGGAAGATGTTTTCAACTTAGTGCATTATTTCTTCCCAATTTATTCCAGTGATCATTTTCCATGTGTAATTGATGTTATTGGAAATAAATAATAAATTGATGAAATTGTTTTCAGAAAATAAAGAAATGCATATTTTAATTAATCAGGATTATATACAGTAAGCTATTAAAGCTATTTGGTGGCCTCAGCATCTCAAATACTACAAGAAGAATGTAGTTTAGTACTATAATATTTATTGTAAAATGTCAAAATGCAACATTAACTTCAAAGTAAAAACTTAAGGAAAAGGTCACAGAGTATATTTTATTACCAATAAGGCATGAATAAAGAAAAAAAAGCTTACATAAACTTCAGTTTAAAAAATTTAATGTCCACCCAAAATGAAATAGGCTGCATTGGGAGGATGT
>JAQZBX010097877.1:0-11640 GCA_029593785.1 Cabassous unicinctus | reverse complement strand
AAAAAATGTAGGAAAATATCTTCAAGACCTCATGGTAGGTGGTGGGTTCTTAAAGGAAATAAGAGGAGGACTGAGATGGAGTATTGATGTTTAATGTATGTAGAAGTTTTAATTAACTTTATTGTAAAGTGTGGAAATGTATATAGTTGATGGTAAGACATGATAGTGAGTAACAGCTGTTTTATAAATTGGAATGTGACTGAAAAGGGTAGTCTAGGGATGTAAATGTCAACTGAAAGAAGGCTAGAGAATAATCTAGAGACTGAATAACACAGTAAACCCAGAGGTGGATGGAAATTGTGGTTGATGGTACAAATGAAAAAGTGTCTTTTATGAGCTAGAACAGATGTCCATCATTATTGCTGGGTGGTGTGAATGTGGAGAAGCATGGGAAAATACAACTGTAGTGACCTATGGACTGTGGTTAACAGTAATAATGTAATATTTATGCATCTAAGCCAAAGATATACTGTGTTGATAATGGGAGAGCATGGAAGATGTGTGCCAAATCTACACTATGGACCGGTAATAATCTGATGATATTATCTTATAATTTGTAACATATCTTCCACCACAGTGCAGTGTGTTGTTAGAGGGGTGTTCTATGGGAATCCTGCACATGTGCATGATTGTTTTGTAAGTTTACAACTTCTGTCATAAAAATATATTTAAAAAATAATAATAGGGTGATTTGGAGGAAAATACACCAAAAGTAAGATAAGAACTAGAGTTAGTTGTAAGATTTTAATGATATCATTCATCATTTGTAGTGAATGTCTCACAGCAATGCAGTTGTTGGTAGTGTGTTGATTTATGGAACCACTTTATGATGTTATACATGTTTGCTTTGTAAGTTCACAACTTTTACTATACACTTATTGTTTATGTATGTTCATATATAAATGATATAAAAATAAAAAAAAATAGGTTTGGTTGGAGAAAAATACACCAAACATAAGATACTTTGGTTGATAGTAATATTTTGAGGATGCTCTTTAATCATTAGTTAAAAATGTTTCATAACAACATGAGGTATTGTTGGTAGGGTGAAGTATGATGTTCCTGTAGGATGTTATGTATGTTTGTTTTGTAAGTTCACAACTATTACATACACTTATTGTTCATGTATGCTTATGTATGTATGATATAATTCAATAAACTTTTTTAAATGCAAAAAAAGAGATTAGCACCACATAAGAACAGATTTTGAATTGTTCGAAGACAGAATTAGTGACTTAGAAGACAGAACATCTGAACTGGAAAAGACGGGAGAACAGGAGAAGAGAATAGAAAAAATGGCAAAGAGTCATGGGGAATTGAATGTCAATGTGAAACCCACAAATGCATACATTATTGGCATCCTAGAAGGAAAAGCGAATGGAAAAAGGACAGAAAGAATATTTGAGGAAATAATGATTGAACATTTCCCAACCCTTATGAAAGATATAAATATGAATATCCAAGAAGGACAATGCACCTCAAACAGAATAAGTCCAAATAGACCTACCCTAAGACACCTACTATTCAGAATGACAAATATCAGAGACAAAGAGAAGATTCTGAAAACAGCAAGAGAAAAGTAAAACATCACATACAAGGGAAACTTTAAAACATATTACCTAGGTACCATGGTAAAAACAGCATCATACTGGCATAAAGACAGACACACTGACCAATGGAATCAAATGGAGAACTCAGAAATAGAGCCTCACATCTATAGCCAAGTGATTTTTGACAAAGCAGTCAAGCCATCCCAATGGGGCAACAACAGTCTACCCAACAAATGATGTTGGGAGAACTGGATATCTATATTCAAAAGAAAGAAAGAAGACCCCTATCTCACACGTTATACAATAATTAACTCAAAATGGCTAAAGGGCATAAATATAAAAGTGACAACCATAAATTCCTAGAAGAAAATATAGGAAAACATCTTCAAGATCTTGTGGTAAGCAGTAGTTTCTTAAAAGTTACACTCAAAGCACGAACAACAAAAGGAAAAATAGATAAATGAGACCTCCTAAAAATTATTCACTTTTGCACCTCTAAGGACTTTGTAAAAAGGGTGAAAAGGCAGTCAACTGAATTGGAGAAAGTATTTGGCTATTACATATCTGATAAGGGTTTAATATTTATGATATACAAAGAGATCATACAACTCAACAATAAATTGACAAACTACTTGAAAAAAGACTTGAAAAGGCAACTGTCCAAAGAAGAAACACAAATGGCAAAGAAACACATGAAAAAATGTTCAACATCACTAGCGATTAGGGAAATGCAAATCAAAAGTACAATGAAATATCATTTCACAACTATTAGATGGCCACTATTAAAAAGCCAGAAAACTGTAAATGTTGGAGAGGATGTGGAGATATAGGAATGCTTATTCACTGTTGTTGAGAATGTACAATGGTACAGCCACTCTGGAGAACTGTTAAGCAGTTTCTAAGGATGTTGAGTATAGACTTGCCATTTGACCCAAAAGTACCATTGCTAGGTATATACCCAGAAGATCTGAGAGCAGAGACATGAATAGACATCTGCATACCAATATTCATAGCTGCATTATTCATGATTGCCAAAAGATGCAAATAACCTAGGTGTCCATCAACTGATAAATAGATAAACAAATTGTGGTGTATACACACAATGAAATATTATGCAGCTGTAAGAAGAAATGAAATTCTGAAGCATATGACAACATGGATGAACCCTGAGGACATTATATTGAGTCAAGCAAGCCAGACACAAAAGGACAAATATTGAATGATTGTGCTGTTTTGAACTAAATATCCTGTGTAAACTCATGGAGTTAAAAATTAGAATATAGGTTACCAGAAAATAGGAAGTTTAGATAGAGAGTATAAAGCTGAGAGTTAATCTATGCAGAATTGGTGGGGAAAAAAGTTGTTTGTAAATCTCTGGAAGTGAATATAAATGGCTAAAGCATATGATGGTGTTTATAACTAGCAGTTCTATTGTATAGGTATGACAGTTGTTGAAGAGGAAAATCTAAGGCCATGAATGTTATTATAAGGAACACTAAAATCTGTAACATAGGACTGTATAAGATTGTAAAATCCCATGTAAAACATGAATATGGGTGATATTGCATATTTGTCTGTTTTTACAAAATATAAATACAAATATACTAGAGAGAAAGAAAAAGAGTAGCAGCTATGAATGGCAGTCAAGGCAGATTTAAGGTGGTGAATTTTGTTTTGTTGTTTCTTGTTTATTATTATTATTGGAGTAAAGAAATTGTTTTGGGAATGATTGTGGTGATGAATGCACAAACATATGATTACATCAAATACCATCGAATGTACTCTTTGGATGAATTTATATTTTTTAAATATGTATCAATAAAATAAAAAAAATTATTGTATGTACTTAGAATAAAAATTCAGAAACCAAAATAAATAAATAAGTGCTTATCAAAGACATCTCTCATTGCAAACAATTCAAAGAGTAAATGCAATAAATATAGATTCTGGACAACATAGATTTCAAATAAAAATTAAATAATAATGAAATCATTTACATGGCATTAATATATTAATCAGAATTTTCACATAAATTAAGAATATAAAGGAAAACAATGCAATTTTAAATATGTGAATTATTTAATTCACAATGATTTGGACCAATGAAAAGTTGTTAAACATTATCATGCTTAAAATAGAAGTTGAACTTGATCACAATCAAATCCTGAGAAATAGGGAAAATGTCTTCTTATATAAATTTTGAATAGCAAAGAAAAGTAAAACTTCAAACCCAGGTTTTGTAAAGAAATTTTAAAAGGAAATTTAGCAACTTACTTGATGAAAATTTATGAGATATCACAAAAATAGTATTAAATAAGTATTCTTAGCTTTATAAATTTTCTCTATTAAAATTTTAAAACACGTCAAAACGTTAATTTGAGAATTTATTTTTTAAATAACATAACGTAAAAAGCTTGTAGAAATCAACAGAAAAGCAGATAGTTTTAAATCATATTGAATTTAAACAAAGAAATAATTACTAAAACTTATTTACACATCACAGAATGGTTGGGCGTTCAAATGGTTAGCAGTTAGACACATAACAGATAGTATTGCATGATGATTTTTAACCTGATGAATTTATAAAACTTAGTAAAACTTTGCAAGATGATATTGATCTCACCAATGTACCAATAAACCTTTGTAACTCCCAAATCTAAATAGCAAAGCAATTACCAGGCATTATACTGATAAGTATATCAGTATTTTTACACTGATAAGTGTAAAATGTAAACTGCAAAAGTGAAAAATTTGGAAGATATATTTAATATAAACATGCTCATGCATAAGTATTAGTTTAGAAGACCATGAAAATGCTATAAAAAATGGTTAAGATGTTCTTATTTTCTTTAATATTTAAAAATATTTTCCAAATTTTCTTCAGTGTTCAAATATACTTTTTTCTATAAATGAATTTTATCACAATATATTACTTTGGTCAAATTCCAAATGTTTGAAATGCTGTTTTCCCTGTTTAGTTGCTTGTTTATCAGTAGGATTTAACAAAAGTATATATGAAGCATCATTGAATATATTCAAAACAAAAATGCATTCTTTATTCAAAATTTTACAAAAATGTAATTATTCTGATGATAATGGCTATGATTTATTACTATTCTATTAGAGTTTTCTTTATAATAGTTCTATGGAACTAGGATTATCCTGTTTCTTATACAGTTAAGTAAACTTAGAAAACTTTAGTGAATTATGAATGGAAAGTCTGTTAAAAAGCTGGCAGATCAAGCATCTAAACTCTGGAATGTTCATTCCAAATCAAGCATGCCTTAACACTGTGCTACATTTCTTCTTTCTGAAAGTATTCTCCATAATAAAATTATCTGAAATTTGTACATGTGTGGGAATTTCTATGATAGCATTTGAAAGAAGACACCACCTTTTTCATGTCTGTTGCTCTCAAAACACAAATATTTAGACCACAGGTATGACACCTATTTCATGGATTCTACTTATTATGCAGATTTCTAAAAAACATATCCTAAGAAATATTCCAGATCATGCTGGGGAAACACAATATCGCTCCACAGAAATGCAAATTAATTAAAGGATGTTATTATTTTCAGAGACAGTCCATTTAAATAACCAGTAGGATAGAAAGAAAAGGTGACCTTGAATGGTCAGCATCACTGTCATTTCAATTGCCTGGAAACTTCTCTGTTCTTTATGACTCTAATGAAAGCATTTTTAACTTCTTTGTTCCTAAAATTATAAATGAGTGGATTCAGCATGGGGACTGTATTAGTCAGCCAAAGGGGTGCTAATGTGAAATACCAAAAATGGGTTGGTCTTAATAAAGGGTATTTATTTGGGGTAGAAGTCCACAGATACCAGGCCATAAAGCATAAGTTTCTTCCCTCACCAAAGTCCATTGTCACGTGTTGGAGCAAGACAGCTGCCGACATTTGCCCAGGGTTCAGGCTTCTTGGCTTCCTCTCTTCCCAGGGCTGCATTTCTCTCCAGGCTTAGCTCCTGTTTCCTCCACAAGGTCAGCTGTAGGCGATCAGGCGAACAGTTCACTTCTCTTCTCCTGGGACCTTCTTTCCAACATCAAAGCTGCTTCTCAAAGACTGCTTCTCCTCTGTTCTTTGCCTTGCCTTTTACATTCAATTCCCCACCCACCAGGGGGTGGGGCTCAATGCCCTACTCACTGACATGGCCCAGTCAACGCCCTAATCATAATTCAATCATGCCCAGATATTATAGATCAGATTACAGGCATGATCCAATTATATTTTTGGAATTCATAATTACATCAAATTCCCCAACGGTTACAGGGACCACAATAGTATAAAATACAGAGGCAACTTCATCCTTTCTTAAAATGTAGGACCTCTTTCATTTTAAATAAGTGAAGAATGCTATAAAAAATGGTAACTCCCAGGAGGTGGGAGGCACAAGTAGAGAAGGCTTTGCACTTTCCTGAAGTGGAATTAATTTCCAAGATAGTAAACAGAATGGACCCATATGACACACAGACTGTGATAAGAGAGAGTACATGGTGGAGCCAGTGAGAATGAGTATCATGATTTCAATGTCACTAGTGTCAGTGCAAGACACAGCTAAGATTGGGTTTGTGTCACAGAAATAGTGATGAATCACATTGGATTTACAGAAATGCAAACTGTTTATGAATAGAACACTGACCAATGAGTCAGTAAATCCTTTCATGTAAGACCCAGAGATGAGGATGTGGCAGTCTTTTGGACTTAACAACCTGGTAGTGAAGAGGATTGCAAATAGCTACATAGCGGTCATAGGCCATTGAAGAGAGGAGGAAACATTCAGTGGTACTGAAAAAGTAAAAAAAAATACAACCCGGTGAAGCAACCAGTGAATTAAATACACTCGGTAGAAATCAGCAAGTTTTCTAAGGTTTTAGGTGTGATGACCATTGAATAACAGAGGTCAAGGAATGACAGGTGACTGAGGAAAATTACATAGGGTGTAAAGCTGGAGATCCAGGTAAATTATCAGTATCATCCCTGTGTTTCACAGCACAGTAATAAGGTATATCAGCAGAAACAGCATAAAGAGAAACAACTGGATCTCTTCTGAGTCTGTCAAAACCATAAGGATGAAGTCAGGCATGTTTGTGTAATTCCTACTTCCCATACTGTTTAAGTGTTGTAAACTGTTGAGAAATCAAAGGTGGTATTTGGCATTAATGACTTCCAAATTTTTTTTTGTTTTTATGAATGATCTCACATTTTAAAAATTAATTTAGTACTCCTATAAATGTACAATAAAGAGAAAGTTGCAAAATATGGCTGAAAAAAATCTTACTTTGACTTACAAGTATAAATTAGGTGTAAAACATCAATTTGGATACCACATAATAGAGCCTCATATGTATTGGTTAATTAGAATGAACCTGGACTGTTTCAAATGCTTTTCTTTATAAACACATTTATCCAGATGAAAATATTTCTTAGGTATTTCTGCATACCTATTTTTTAGTTGAGAACAGAGGCACAGAAATTTAAGTAACTTATCCAGAGTCATAACCACTAAGGTGTGGCTCTTTGATCCTACAAACATTGATTAAATCCAGGGAACATGTAAATCATAATATATTCCTCTGTACAATTAATTTCAGAAAAAAATAAACAATGCTAGAATGTAATAAGTAATGATAGTTTTAATGTATTACTTGCTGTTCTTTTGAATCCAATATTGTTTAATACTAAGGATAGATCAGAAATTAAACCCTTTGCTACATAGTGGTGTAGTAATAAGGTAGACTACATATTCATATTAATTTTCACAAGATATGCTATTTTTAAACTGTTTATTTAAAGTCAAATATCTTCCCAAACTTGCACTTTGAATATATGTACATTTCTGGTACATTCTGATTCTACAAATTGCATATTGCCATTTCCACAAATCCTTGGATCTATTTAGGTAAGACCTAAATGATATGCATATGGATATTGATATTCTAATAATAATATCAGTATTTCATTTGATCAAGACTTAAATATTCTAACTTTGAGAATAATACTTACCATGTGCTAAAGATGGAACCCTTCTTCCAACATTATCTGTCTAAAAATGTGTCAAATCCAAGTTTTTACCACAAATACAATATGTAAACCCTTTAAGAAAAAAATTTCTAGGATATCTTTGTTTCCTTTGAGAAAAGTTATTTTTAAATTCTTGATTGTGCATTTTGGTTTTACTCAGCCCAATTTTTTTCAGATAATGGTCAAATGTAAATTTCCCCTGAAATTATTTCTCACAAATATACCAAGGAGCTTCTGTGAACATAAGGAGAGAAGATTATCCCTTGACTTTCCTCCTGACAATGCCAAGACACCTCTTCTATTTGCAACAGGATTACTAATATCACAGGACTCAGTGATCCCTGGGACCAATTTCCAAGGCAGACTTCTTGGCTTGTTTCCAAAGACTAATGTATCCATGTTAAGAGAAAGTTTCTTCTCTGTTAGAAGCCACATAACTTTCACCATGATATTTTGGTATTCTTTTGTAGTGCTGTAATATTTGTTTGGGTAAAAGAGAAGGTATTTTTAGGTAAATAATTACTCTAGGGCTAAAAGGCTATATTGTTAACAGCCCAGGATGGAATAGAAAATTTTTCAAACTGAAAATTTTGGACTTAAAAGTGTAACACTTCAAGGGAGTAAACATTGTTCATTACACAAAAATTTGACTACAATAAAATTCAAAGAAGAAAATGAAAATTATTCATAACTGTTGCAAATCTTGACATTTAATCTACCAATAGGATCTTTGAAAAACTAGCAAAACTTGGTAGCACTATCTTCCTCAAAACTCCAGAAAATGGTTAAAGGATATCAATAAATGAGAAAGTATTGAATAAAGAAAATGCAACTTGAAACTTGTAGGAGAAGCTGGCTTTTACCCATGTCTTCTCAGGCACTATTAGGGGCAGGCTTTTACCCTCATTGTGGGTCCCTGCCTCTGTTCTGGAAGAAGCAGAATAACCACTAGTTGAATCTGGTGTACAGGTATGTTGGCTCCCATCCAACCAGAGGCAGTCTGAAACACTTCTTGCTAAATTGCTCTCCAATAATTTGTACTTCAGGCTGAAGCAGTTCTTGGATAACTGAAGCAATGTAAGAAACAATCAAAAGGCTGCATAGTGCAAAGGAAACCTGGCTTTAAGACACAAAATAGAGGGCCCTGGAAGTTGGACAGTCATTCATCTGCCCATCAACAGAGGAATTTCTAAGACCATGAGCACCAGTACAGAACAAAACACAGATACAGAAAAGGAGAGGATCCAAAATTTTGCCTCAGTTTGATATTCTTGATAGAAGAGCTAAACTCTGAAGGAAAGTATCAAACAAAAGAGCTAATTTTTGAAGACAGTGAAAGGTGTATTTTGCATTGATTTATATGCTTCTGCAAGTTACTCTCACTCAAGGAGATATCTGCCATACCAGTAGCTGGATACAAGGTTATGAAACTGACAACTCAGGACTAAATCCTTGTGTTAAAACTTTAAAATATTAATATGTACAATATGCAACAAATGTTTACAAGAAAATCAAATAAATAGAAATAATGGCCAATCCAAAGGAACAGGATAAAAGTCCAGAAACCATTAATGAAGAAAACCAAACTTTGGACATTCTGGTCACAGGCATTTAAAAAATTCTCAATATGCTCAAGGAGAGAAATGAATAAAGGACTAATTAAGGATATCATAAAACAATGAATGGACAATATGAGAATCTCAATATAGATTGAAAATTTTAAAGGAACTGAGCAAAAATACTTGGTTGAAAACTACAATAAGAAACATGATATTCTCTAGAAGATATCAACAGCATATTAGAGCTGGCAGAAAAAGAATCAGTAAACTAGAAGATAAAACAATTGAAATGATTCAGTCTGAAGGAATTCAAAGACATAATGACAGAAAACATCCCAAATATAATGGAGACATGAAAGTACACATTAAAGAAACTCACCAAATCAACACAGGATAAACTTGAAGAGAACCATGCCCATATACATTGTCGACAAATTTTCTTTTACTAAAGAAAAGAGAGAATTCTGAAACCTGCAAGAAAAAAAGCAATATCTTATGTAAAATTAAGTTCAGATTTCTCATCCGAAATCACTGAAGGAAGAAGTCAGTGGGACAAAATATTTTAAGTACTGAAAGAAAGGAATTGCCAACCAAGATTTTATATCCAGCAATACTGTCTTTAAAATGAGATAGAGATTAAGACAAGCCCAGGGTCAACAAAAGTTGAGGGAATTTGTCTCTACTAGGCTTGCTTTACAAGCAATGCTACAGAGAGTTTTACAGACTGAAAGGAAAGGACACTAGGTAGTGAATTGAAGAGGAATAAAAAAATAGTAATACTAGGAAATTAACAAAATGAAAAGTCATTTTAAAAACTCACAGCTACCATAGCATTCAAAGGGAAAGACTGAAAGTGTTTCCTCTAAAATCCCGAACAAGACAAGAATACCTACTGTCACCATTGTTGTTCAACATTGTAGTGGAGGTTATATTCAGAATAATTAGTCAAGAAAAGATAATAAAAAGCCTCCAATTTGGAAAAGGAGTAAGTAAAACACTACCCATTTTCAGATAACATGATCCTATATGTAGAAATTTTTGAAAAATCCACAACAAAGCTACCAGAGAAAATGAACCAATTTAGCAGTGTGTCAGAGTCCAGTATCAACAAGCAATTTCAGTCATGTTTCTATTCATTAGTAATGAACATTCTGAAGAGGAAGTTAAGGAAATAATTTCTGGTGTATAGATTTAGCAACAAAAATCAATCAAATAACTAGCATTAAATATAACCAATGGTATAAAGGACTTATACACAGAAAACTACAAAACATTGCTTATAATAATTTAAAAAGACCGAAATAAATGGAAAGATATTCTGTGTTCATATCTTAGAAGTCTAAATATTGTTAATATATTAATTCTATACAAAGCAATTTACAGATTCATTGCAACCCCAATCAAAATTCCAACAACTTTCTTCATAGAAATGAAAAAAAAAAACAACCCATCATCAAACTTATACGGAAGTTACAGAGGGACCCCAAATAAGCAAACCGTCTTGAAAATGAAGAAAGATATTGAAAGACTAACAATTTCTAAATTTAAAACTTATTACAAAGCTACATTAATCAAATTATCATTATATGGTACAATGACAGACTTATAGACTAATAGAATGGATTGGAAATTTATATAAACCCTCATATTTATAGCCACTTGATTTTTGAAAAGCCTTCCAAATCCACTCAATGGGAAAAGAATAGTGTATTTAACAAATGGTTTGAGGCAATCTTTTCATCTACATTCAAAAGAATAAATGTAAACCCCCACTTCTCACCATATGCAACAATTAATTAAAAGAGGATCAAATATCAACACATCAGAACCAATTCTATACAACTCTGTAGATGCTTGACTGGATTTCAAAAAAACATGCTTTTAATCTTAATGTATTTCTGTGGCAGTGAACCCATTTGATATAGGACCTATTGTAGAAGTTATTTTTAGTTAAATTGTAGTCATCTGAATCAGTTTGGGTTTTAGTTTGATTTCTGGAGTCCTTTATAAACAGAATGAAACTGGCAGAGAGAAAGTGACAGAAGAATGTGGAAGTCAATGAAATCTGAGGGAGCAAGAAGACATAAACATGTGCATTGGCATGTGACAGAAAAGCCAACCCCAGAATATCACAGTCTGAGGGGAGAAAGAATCACTTTCCTGATGAATATAAATTGTGAATTTTTCCCAGCCTCAAAACTTTCAGCTAATAAATTCCCATTGTTCAATCCAATGCACATTATAGTATTTGTTTTAACACCAAGGAAGCTAAGATTAACTCCTACAGGGAAACATAAGGAAATCTATTCAATATCTGGTGTTAGGCAATGGTTTCTTAGATTTTACACCAAAGTTTAAGTAATAAAAGAAAAAATAGATACATGGGACCTCATCAAAATTCATAAATTCTGTCCATCAAAGAACTTTATCATGAAAGTAAAAAAAAAACAAACCTACAGAACAAGATAAAATATATGAAAATCACCC
>JAQZBX010097876.1:0-11643 GCA_029593785.1 Cabassous unicinctus | reverse complement strand
AAATGCAAACCAAAACTACGAGATACCATCTTACACCCATTAGACTTGCGGCTATTGAAAAAACAGAGGTCTATAAGTGTTGGAGAGGATGTGGAGGAATGCAAGCACTTATCCACTTCTGGTAGGAATATAGAAAGGTGCAGTGATTGTGGAGGACTGTTTTTCAGTTCCTCAGGAAGCCAACTATAGAACTGCCATGTGATCCAGTACTCCCACTGCTGGGTATATACCCACAAGAATTACAAACAAGGCCATGAAAAGATATATGCACACCAATGTTCATAGCAGCATTATTCACTATTGCCAAAAGTTGGAATCAACCAAAATTCCCATCAATAGATGAATGGATAAACAAAATGTGGTATATACACAGATTGGAATATTATTTAGTGGTAAAAAGGAGTACAGTGCTAACACATGGGATAATATGGATGAATCCCAAGGACCTTATGTTGAGTGAAGCAAACCAGGCATTGAAGGACAAATAGTACATGACCTCTCTGATTGAATAAAGCAAATTGAGCAGACTAAGAGAGCTAAAATCGGGAAGATAGGTTTACAGGAGACAGAAAGGGGGAAGAAGGTTGTGAGCCAATGCCTATATGGACTAAATATATGATGAGATGGAAGGGTGTAGTTGTGCAGTGAAGGGATATGACAGGGGTGCGTTGATGCTATTGAGTGGGGCAGTCCTGGTTTTTGAGGGGTGAAGTGTGGTAAGAGTTGGTTGGGCTGCCCATGGAACTGGGGGGAGGATGGGGGAGGGAGGAGGTGAACTCTGGTAATTTGCAGGCATATGGTTGAAACTAAAAGGTTTGGAAATTTTTTTGGTAAATATGGCCTGGGAGGGTTTCTAGTTTAGGGTGTTGGATGTGCAGGACTTGCGGGACACAGAACACCTGGGACAGCCTTCTAGAGAATGTGTGAGTGATCATTTTGTCATAGTGTGTTGTATCAGTGGGTGGAGACCCACATAATGAGCGGGAAGGTGTTGCACTCCCATCCTGGGGAGTTCTTCTGTGTTCTCGTAGGGTATCGGTGTCTCTTGAGAGATGAAATAAGGGAGGACAGGCCAGTATGTCAAGCTCTCAATGTTTTGCAATAAACTATGAATATTATTCTTCAAGAAGTGAAGCTTCATGGTTTCTGTGGGTCCTGAGGGGAGGGGGAAGGAGAAATTGAATAGCCATAACATGGGACATTTTGGGGGTGATGGAATTGTACTCCATAATCTTGCAATGATGGATACAGGCCATGTTAAATTTCATCAAAATTTATAAAAGTGTACACTCCAAAATGTAAACCATAATGTAAATTATTGACCATGGTTAATAAAAATGTTTCAATATTTGTACATCAATTGTAACAAATGTACCATCCACATGTAAAATGTTATTAATAGCTGAAAGGAGGAAAGCCAGAGGATGTTGAGTATATGAGAATCCCCTATATTCTGTACATGACTTTTCTGTAACCTAAAACTTCTTTGAATACAAAAGGAAAAAAATGAGACACTGAGGGAATAAATGGAAGAAAATATCATTGTACATACAAGACAACAGATCTTACAGTGATGAAAGACATAACGTCAAAATTTTAAAAAAATATTTTTTCATTAATTTTTATTATTCCAAATTTTTCATTTTCTTTTAATTTCTTGTATTTTTTTTTCTTATTTTTAAAACTATCATTTCATTTTCTTATTAATTGTATTTGGTTGTTTTTTTTTGGCTTCATTTTTGAAGAAGTTTTGTTTCAAAGAAGGCTTACAATTATGACAGAGGAGGATCAACAGTGTGGAGTGTCAGTGATGGGGGATTCATGGGGGAGGTTCACCTGAGGCACACCTATAAGGCATATAAATGTGTTCAAATGTTCATGGGGCATTGTCATGGTGAGTGGAGATTCACACAATAACCAAAAGAATATCAAATTCCCATTCTGGGGAGCTCTGCCGCATTCTCTAATGGGAGAGTAAGAATCCTCTGAGTACAGGGGCAGTGACTAGTGAAGGAGGACTGTCCATTGATGGGAACTTTATATTGATGATGGCAATTATTAATCTTTACTTTTCAAATGGAACTTAGCCTAGTATTATATATTGCCTAAGGTTTACTTTCCATAGCAATTTGGCAGTTTGATGTAATTATGAATTCCAAAAATGGATATTGAATTATGCTTGTAAACTGGTCTGTTAATCTGGGCATGATTAAGTTATAATTGGGGCATTGACTGGACCACCTCAGCAGGGTGTTGAGCCCCACCCCTTGGTGGGTGGCGGAATCAAACATAAAAGGTATCGCAAGGGACAGAGGGAGCAGTTTTGAGTTGTCGTTGTGATGCAGAGTTTTGAGCTGGAGCCCCAGGAAGTAGCATACAGAGGAGATTTGTCATTTGTCATGAGGAAAGAGAGAAGGCCCTGGGAAGAGAAGCAAGTCATTTGCTTTATAGTCTACAGCTGGCCTTGTGGCACAAATTAAGCCTGACACCAGAGAGAGGCAAGTCCCAGGAAAAGAGGAACCCAAGAAGCCTAAACCCTAGCAAACTTCAGCAGCTTTCTTGCTGTAACACATGGCAACAGACTTTGGTGAAGGAAGAAACTTATGTTTTATGGACTGGTAACTGTAAACTTCTACCCCAATAAATACCCTTTATAAAGACCAACAGATTTCTGGTATTTTGCTTCAGCACCCCTTTGGCTGACTAATGCAGAATTTGGTACCAGGATTGGGGAAGTGCTTTTGCAATTACCGAAATGTTGGAACAGTTTTATAAATGGGTAAGGGGTATTTTTGGAAGGAATTGTGAGATTCTTTGAAAAAAGTGTTGATATTAATATGGATGCTGTAGCCATTGGGCAGTTTGATGTAATTATGAATTCCAAAAAACAGATATTGGATTATGCTTGAAACTGGTTGGTTAATCTGGGCATGATTAAGTTATGATTGGGGCATTGACTGGGCCACGTTAATAGGGTGTTCAGCTCTACCCCTTGGTGTGTGGGTGACTCAAATATAAAAGGCAAGGCAAAGGCAAGAGGGGGTAGTTCTGATATTGGAGTTTTGATGCTGGAGCCAGGGAAGCAAGCAGATGGAGGAGCTTTGTCATGAGGAAAGAGAGAATGTCCTGGGATAGACATGAGCCATTTGCCTGAGAGCTTACAGCTGGCCTTCTGGAGAGACGCAAAGCTTAGAGAGCCTCATAGTCTACAGCTGACCTCATGGAGGAAACAGAGGCTCTGAGCCTGGAGGGAAATGCATCCCCGGGAAGAGAGGAACCCAAGAAGCCTGAAACCTGGCAAACATCGACAGCTGTCTTGCTCCAACACATAGCAATGGACTTTGGTAAGGAAAGAAACTTAAGCTTTATGGCCTGGTAACTGTGGACTTCTTCCCCAAATAAATACCCTTTATAAAGACCAACCTATTTATGGTATTTTGCATCAGCGCCCTTTGGCTAACTAATACAGATGATAAAGAAAATTTTCATAATGCCTTAGAAGTAAATAATGAAACTATTTTGTTTTTTGGAAACTGGAGGAAAGGTGATCCATGTTTTACGGTTCAGAGAACTTAGCAAGATTAACTCCTGGTGTTATATGGAAGACAGAATTTGAACATGGTGAACTGGTGCATTTAGCTGAAGAATGTTCCAAGGTAAAATCAGAGAATGTGGCTTGGCGTCTCCTTTCAGCTTATAGCAAAATATTAGATGAGAAAAATACACTAAGGACTAAACTTTTGGGCACAAAGAAAACAGAAACTGATTCTGGAACTTCCAGGTTTCTGGAAATCAAGTTTCCAGATGAAAGTGCCCCATTTGAAGACTTAGCTAAACCTGGAACTTAATCAGAATTGAAGATGCAGTTATCTTGGAAAGACTTGTGGAAAGTCTTACTGTCTGATGGTTTGGACCCCTGTTTCCTGCATGCTAAACTAACAAAGTTTTTGAGAGAGCTCTATGAAAAAAACCACTGTCAGCTTGGACAATAAAAGACATGAGAAGGAGAGAATGAAGGGGAAGCAGCTTTAAGAAGGAAACCATGGAAGCTGAGATCTGGAATTAAGACATCACCTTGGGCCAAGAGAGGAACCCCACCCATATGTACAGAAAGGGTGAGTTTGCCCAGCAGTTGAAGAGGATGGATGTTCCCACCCAATGTTCTGGGAGAGTTTACTACCCAGGGTATAGGGAGATTGGAGCACATTCCTCAAAGATTAGGGCAGTTAAGATCCCCATAGGTCTGAGAGGAGTGTTACTGTCCCCCATGGATTAGAGAAGGTGAAGTGTTCAAGTCATTGCTCTGAGAAGGTTGCTCCTGTATGCCAAAGGTTAGGGTAGGCCAGGTGGTCAACTCATTGCTCTGAGAGGGTTGAACTTGTATGCCAAAGGTTAGGGAGGGCCAGGTGGTCAACTCATTGATCTGTGAGGGTTAAGCCTGTATGCCAAAGGTTAGAGGGAATGTTGTCTTCACCTCACTGTACTAGGGGGGCTAAGACTGCAAGCCAAAAATTGGGTAAGGTGTGGCAATAACCCCAAGGCTCTTGGAGGGTGAGGGCTAGAGCTTGATTAACACCCAGATGCTTAATGAGGGTGGAACCAAGAAAATGGCCATAGGGAAAACCTGTGGAAAGGGTGGGTCCCTATGTGGCCCCAAGGAGATGAAACCATCTTCTTAAGAATGACTTTCAGACTTTGAAATCAAATGGAGAATGCCCTGCAAATTAACTAAACTGTAGAGGACCCATGACTTATGTTTAACCTCCCAATTTCTCCTTATGGTAATGAAAATGTTTATTCTTTGCCTTTCAAATTTGGATTGGAAGCAGGTAAATTGTTTTGTAAGTTTCAGAGGTCTATAGCAAACAGGACTTTGCCCCAAGACAAACTGTATTTCTTTAACCTGCCTATGTTTGATTTTGTACTTGCATTGTTACTGATTTAAGGCTTTTGGAATATTGTAATGTATTCTTGGAATTCAGAGAGTGGAGTGTAGCAGTTTGGCAGTTTGATGTAATTATGAATTCCAAAAATAGATTTTGAATTAGGCTTGTGAACTGGTCTGTTAATCTGGGCATGATTAAGTTATAATTCAGGCATTGACTGGGCCACATCAGTAGGGTGTTGAGCCCCACCCCTTGGTGGGTGGGTGAATCAAATATAAAAGGCATGGCAAATGGTAGACAGAGCAGTTTGAGTTGGAGTTGTGATGCGCAGTCTTGAGCTGGAGCCACAGGAATTAGCATACAGAGGAATTTGGTCATGAGGAAAGAGAGAAGGCCCTGGGAAGCAAAACAAGCCATTTGCTTCATTGTTTACAGCTGGCCTTGTGGCACCAAGGAAGCCTGAGCCCAGAGCAAGGCAAGCCTCAGGAAAAGAGGAACCCAAGAAACCTAAACCCTGGCAAACTTCATCAGCTGTCAAGCTCTAACATGTGGCAACAGACTTTGGTGAAGGAAGAAACTTACACTTTATGGACTGGTAACTGTAAGTTTCTACCCCCAATAAATATTCTTTATAAAGACCAACAGATTTCTGGTATTTTGCATCCACACCCATTTGGCTGACTAATACACCTCCTGAAAGGCTCCTTGTTGCTCAAATGTGGCCTCTTTCTTAGCAGAACTCAACATAAAAATGCATTATCATCCCCCCAGTGTGGGATATGACACTAGGGGTTGAGCCTCCCTGGCACTGAGAGATTGCTACCAAGCACCAACTAGCAATGCAACTGGAAAAAGACCTTGACCAAAAGGGGGAAAACATAAAGACAAATGAGTTCATATGGCTAAGAAACTTCAAAGTGAGTCAGGAAGTCATTCCAGAGATTGCATTTATGCACATCTCAGCAGGATGTCATTGACTGCCAAATTAAATACCACCTCAAAGAGTGAGGCTCCTGAGAGCTCTGGAGACCTCCAGACACTATAGGCAGGACAGACAGCTCAGGAGTTATGTGCCCTGAGATTGGGCCCTGCTTTGGAATTTACGCTCCCCAACATGACAAAATTGGACTTAGTTGTGGTTTCCCTACATATGGCTCTGCTGTCCCTTCTATTTGAACCTATAGTTAGTACTAGAGTTAATAGGTTTATGTCCAAAATACTTAAATCTTTGGAATATCCATATATCGTTGGGCCATAAATCTCAGCAGAGTTGCAGCACTTACTCTCCATTTCATTGGTCTCACCCAGGACAACTAACAAGGAGACGATGATGGACAAATGACCATCCCAAGTAACAGAGAGAATCTGCAACTGAAATCAAGATGGTCACTTCCATCTACCCCATAGGATCTAAGCCCATTCTCAATTAGAGGTGAAGTGGGCATCACCATCCCAGAATCCTCAGGTTTGGGGAATGAACGATGGACTAGAGTAGACTTACTGTTATTCTACTATAGACTTGTTGTGATCCTAGCTATGGAAAGAAGTTATATCACTGATGTGGAGGCAGTGGCCACTGGAGGTTCTGAGGAGGAGAGGGGAAAAACAGGTGTAAAATGGGGGCATATTATGGACATGGGGTTTTTTCCCAAATGACAATGCAATGACAGCTACAGGCCATTACATATCTTGCAATACCTTACAAAATTGTGTGAGACAGTGTGTAAACTACAATGTAAACTATACTACTCACTTAGTACAATGCTCCAAAATGTGTTCATCAATTGTGGCAAGTGTGCCACACTGGTGAAGGATAATGTTGTTGTGGGAATGTGTGGGAGGGCTAGGTGGCAGGGCGTATGGGGATCCCCTGTATTTTTTATGTAACATTTGTGAAATCTAAGTATTTTTTAAAAGGGATAAAATCTATTTTTAAAAATTTTGTATTTTATTTGTTATTTTTAATATTATTTCCTTTTCTTATTAATTTTATGTGGTTATTTCATTTGCTTCATTTTGGGACAAGTTTTGGATCACAGAAGGGTCACAACAGGGGCAGGGGAGGTTAACTGGTGCAGGGTGTCAGTCATGGAGTGATGCATGGGAAGAGGTTCACCTGGAGCATGCCTCTAAGGCATATGAATATGTTCAACTGTTCATGGGGCATTGTCTCAGTGGGTGGAGACCCACACAATAACCAAAGGAATATTGTATTCCCATACTGGGGAGTCCTGCCACATTCTCTAATAGAATGGCAAGAATCCCCAGAGTACAAAGAAAGTGCCTAGTAAAGTAAGACAGACCATTATGCCAGGTCCTTGATATTGACTGTACTTATGAACTTTTCTTGTGAAATTGAAACTTAGCCTAATATTATAAATTTCCTAAGAGTTACCTCCTGAAACCCTCCTTGTTGCTTAAATGTGGCCTCTCTCTAAGCCAAACTCAGCATATAAATGCACTACCTTCCCCCTGGCATGGGAAATGCCTCCCAGGGTGAACCTCCTGGCACTGAGGGATTATTAACAAGTGCCAACTAGCAATGCATCTGGATAAAGAGCTGATCAAAAGGGGAAAATATTAAATACAAATGAGTTTTTAAGGCTAAGAGATTTCAAAATGAGTCAGGAGGTCATTATAATGGGTATGCTTATGCATGTTTCAGCAGGATATCAATGACTGCCACAGTAATCAGTGTCTTAAACAGTGCATCTCCTGAGGGCTCTAGAGGCATCCAGACACTATAAGCAGGGCAGACAAGCTAAGGAGTTCAGCATCCTGTCAGTGGGCCTTACTCTGGAATTTATGCTTCCCATTGTAACAGAGTTAGACTCATTTATAGTTTCCTTACACATGGCTCTTTCCTCCTTTTATTTGAACCTATAATTAGCACTATACTTGTTAAATACATGTTCCAGAGACTTAAATCTTTGATCCATTCATGTGACAGTTGAGCGCTGAATTCCAGCATAGTTGAACTACCTACTCTCCAGTTCATTGGACTCACCCAGCACAACTAAGAAAGAGATGATGGACAATGCTCATCCCAAGGAACAGAAAATGTCTGCAACTGCAAGCAAGATAGTCCCATCCATCTGCCCCATGGGATCTAAGCTCCTTCTCCATTAGAAGCAGAGTGGGCATCATCATCCCAAAATCCTCAAGATTGAGAAATGAACAGTGGACTAAAGTATACTTACTATTATTCTACTATAAACTTATTATTATTCCCACAGTGGAAGAATTCTTATCACTGATATAAAGGCAGTGGCCACCAGAGGTTCTGAGGGATGTGAGAAGGAAGAATAAGTATAATATGTGGGCATTTTTGGGACATTGGAGTTGTCTTGCATGACATTGCAGTGACAGATACAGGCCTATATTTTGTCATAACCTAGAAAATTGTGTGGGACAGAGTGTAAACTATAATGTAGCTGTAATTCATAGTTAGTAGCAAAGCTTTAATATGTGTTCATCAATTGTAACAAATGTACTACACTAATGAGGGATGTTGTTGATGTTGGAAAGTGTGGGGAGGAGGGAATGGGGCATATGGGAATCCCTTATATATATATATATATATATATATTTAAAACCTGAAAAGGTAATTTAATCAAATTATTGCCAAATTTGTATCTTGAGACCAAAATAGCCATCATACATTTTGACTTTTCTGCTTTCAGCTCTTCTGTTTATTCATGACCATAAGTAGAAATTCACTCTTTGACTTCAGACTCACAGTTATAGGATTTGGTTTGTTTCTCACCTGACCAGAAATATCATAAATGCAGTTAATTGCAAGACTCCATCTTCCCTTTGCATGCATGCCTATTTTCTCCCAATTCATTCCATGTTGAAAACATTTTACATGTATATAGATGTTTCACATGACTATCAGGTCCTTGAGAAATCCCTTATATGTTTTATGTAACATTTATGCAATCTAAAGCATCTTTAAAAATAAAAAAAAATAATAAAAAAATAAAAATAACAAGTTATTTTTCTCTTACAAACAGAATTGAACAGTACATGGTGACAGATATGGCACATAATAGATGTTCAATAAAGAATGTTTGTGTTCAAGAGTCAAGTTAGTATAGTTCCCTAAGGAGTAAGGGCAAAGTATTTTTTAACAAGCTTTTTAATTGTTACCATTGTTAATGGAAAAATATGCCTTCCAGTGAGACCAAGAGTAAACCAAGTGTGAGCCATTTCAGGGCATCCCCACTGTAGACCCAAGTTGCTCGGTGGGATATGTAGGCACTGCTCAAGTGGACCAATTAGTGAAGTACTCTGTGGAAGAGCAATGGGTGATCTTACCGCCCTGAGTCTCAGCAGAGTTGCAGCTCTTACTCTCCAGTTTATTGGTCTCACCCAGGACAACTAACAAGGAGATGATGATTGGCAATGACCATCCCAAGGAACAGAGAATGTCTGCAACTGCAAGCAAGGTAGTCCCATCCATCTAACCCATGGGATCTAAGCCCTTTCTCAATTAGAGGTGAAGCAGGCATCACCATATCAGAATCCTCAGGTTTGGGGAATGAATGATGGACTAGAGTAGACTTACTGTTATTCTATTATAAACTTATTGTGATCCTAACTATGGAAAGAAATTATATGACTAATATGGAGGCAGTGGCTACTGGAGGTTCTGAGAAGAGGGAGAGGGGTAAAATGTGGGCATTTTTGGGACATTGGAATTGTCCTGAATGACATTCCAATGATGGATACAGGTCATTATATAATCTTGTCATAACTTACAAAATTGTGCAGGAGAGAGTTTAAACTATAATGTAAACTATATTCCACACTTAGTGAAAATGTCCCACTATGTGTTCATCAACTGTAACAAATGTATCACACTAATGAAGGATGCTTTTAAGGTGAGAAAGTGTGGGAAGGGTAGGGAGAGGGGTATATGTGAACCCCCTACATTTTTTATGTAACATTTATGTAAACTAAATATCTTTTAAAAATTTTTAAAAAATAAAAATTAGAAAACAAACATTTATAAGAGTAATAAAATTTATCAATCATAATAACAATAACAAATAATGTTTTGCTAGATAACATATTTATTGCAAAGATTCAAAAATGTGGTACCTGTGGTGGTGAGAATTGAGAAATACCCCTCACAAGAGCTGGTGGGAGTTTTAACAGGTACAATCTCTAAAGATTGAAATATGGCAAAAACAACAGACATGCCATTATGATTTGACCCAGCATACATCCTAACTTTATCCTCACAAATAAGAAAAATGACGTAGGTATAATTTGTTGCAGCATTGTGTCTATTAGCAATTTCCTTGAGGAAACTTGATACATGGTTTAAGGTACACTCACACAAGGGAATGCTGTGTAGCCATAAAAAATAATAGTTAAGCTCTTTATAGACTTTTACAGAATAATCGCACAGATGTAATAAATGACCAAAGAGGTACAATAAGAATATGATAAGCTACCATTTGAGTGAAAAAGGGAACAAAGAATAAATGCATGTATTTGTCTTAAATAGATATAAAATATCCACAGAAATGTGCAGGAGAAACCAAGAACATCAGATATCTCACAGGAGAGGAACATCTGGGGATAAGAATGGGAAGGAAACTCCTCAGCATTTCTTCTTTTATTCTGTTTGAATTTTGAAACAGAAAGAACTTATTAATACCTTTTCAATAAATAAAAAACAGTGTATAAATAAAGCGTGTTGAATGTGTTGTCGGGCCATGGGGCAGGAAGAAACACAGCCTTGGAGTATAGTTTAGGTTTCCTGGTCATGTAGCTGAGATCTGGGGTGCCAAGAGTAAATGCCTGTTGGCTGAGTAAGTCTCAGTTTCTGGGACTCCAAGAAAAGAATTGGCTCCCCCAACCAGCGAGGAAGAGAAGACAGTCCCTGAAAAGAGCTGCAATGATGGGTTTTCCTGACCCTTTTGACCTCCAAAATCACCATCTCTTCCTTTCTGCAACCCCTGTACACACAGATACAAAGGTCCCTGTGGTGAGCAGAATTCTAAGATGGCACCCTGGATCCCAGTTACTTGTCAAATGTTAATCCATGTGCTGCCATGAAGGGATTTTGCAGACAAATTACGGTAAGGAGCAGTTGACTATCCTGGGGGCTTGTCTTAGGTGAGTCTGATATGTGCCCAGGACACCCCCACCTCATTCCACCCCACCAGAACTTACATTATGGGAGAAGGCAAAAGTGACTGGGGAGCTGAGTTTCTTGGTGTTCTTATTTTCCAGGAAGGCAGAGATGACACCTGAGAGCAGGATGGGAGGTCATCCCTGCGGCCAGACCTGGAGTGGCTAGTGCAGAGCCACATGCTTCTCTGGGTCCCAGACCAGGGGTCCTCAGCCAGTTACTTCCCTGGAGTGGACACCAGGCCTACCATGGAAGTACCTGGGGAATGAGGCCACAGCTGACTCCTCAGGGTCCCTTCTCAGCTCCTTCCTCCTTATGGGGCCCTTCTCCTGACCCCACTCACCCCACATCCCTGTACTCTTGGGGTCCCTGTGGTCACATGCCTCAGTGGCTTGTCCCTCTGGGGGTCACTGTACCTCCCCCTTCCCCACCTCAGTGATACCTGAGTCACCAGGTTCCTGAGCCACCTCCCAGCCCAGGAGCAGCTTTGCCTTTGTCAGCTCCAAGGTCATGTCTCCAACTCCTATCTCCTGCACCAAGAGGGATAGTTCTTGACAGTTCAATGAAGGGGTGAGGAGAGTTAGGTAAATATTGTTCCAGGAATAGGGC
>JAQZBX010097875.1:0-11643 GCA_029593785.1 Cabassous unicinctus | reverse complement strand
TTCACATTTCAAAGAAATATATGCTCCATATTTTATTACTTTACAATGCAACTCCAAATTATACACTTAATACACAGAAGGTGGCGTTTCCCCTTTGTTCCTAATTAGGAAAGCATCACACTGAGGGAGGCTGCCCCTAAATCTAATCCAGCTGCTGCTGCTCCTTCTGGGTTATAACATAATTCTATTCTGCTTTTCCTAGCCCAGTTCCTTTCAAGTCATTCACAGCTTCCCTCCACTTTAGGGCTCACCCAGGAGTAGTAATTAGTCACACTCCTTCCTGTCACCTTTGTCTCTGTGGATGGTCACCATTTAGGCTGCCTTCAGAGTTGGGGTGTCTGACCAAGGGATCCCCGTATCATGTGCTCATGTTTGCACCAGGCTTGGCCAGTGGGAGGTTCCTGTCTGGTTCCCCATCTGGGTCTCTCCCTGTGCCGAGCACTACTGTGACCAGCCAGCAGGAGGACTCAGCCTCGGCCTCAGGCTCAGGGCCCATGCGGGGGTGAGGGCAGCTTTGCCCCCCAGGAGGGAGCCTGAGATCCAACACAGGGTCCCTGAGGGATTGGTGTATGCTAGAGAGATAGAATTGGTGGACATTTAAAGCACAGACTATATATCTGTTTTTAATAAATGTTGTACTGAAGGCTTTCCTTCCACATCTTTGTTAATCTGGGAGCCAGAGCTCTGACTCTCATTGATCAACACTCCCCATTTCTTTCCCTTTTTTTTAAACCTCTATATCAATTATAATCCAGACACTCAACAGGCTGGATGGTTCCCAAAACCATTTCCTTGAGGGAAAACAGAGTGAATATCTTTTTTTTCTCCTATGCAAAAACTCAGGGAAACTTCATCTTCTGCTGAAGTCTCAGGGAAAACATGCCTCAATGGCACAGCCATACCTACTCTCATGCTGAAGGTGTCACCTGACCTAGGCCTGGTAGCCTTGTGGAACCAGCTAATCTAACCCTGATTAGCAGAGACTCCAGGGTGTACCTGTGGAGGTGCCACATGTGAACCAGGACCTCAGTTTCCCTCTAAACAAAGAAGCTGTCCCTGGGGATTTTAGTCCCTATCTTTATTAGTTATCCAGTGCTGCATTACAAATGACCCCAAATAGTCCTGGTTGAAAACAACACACATTTATTATTTCTAAGGTTCAGGAATCAAGGTGTGGCTTAGCTGGCTGGCTCTGACTCGTGGGCGCACATTGAGTTGCAGGTGAGTTGTCACCTGTGGCTGCTCACACCTGAAGTCTTGGTAGGCAGGTGGGTTCAGCTGCCAAGGTCACTCTCATGGCTGTGGGCAGCCTCGGTCCCTCAGCTCAGGGCTTCTCCAGAGGGAGGTCAGGGTGAGGCAGCCAGCTCCCCCCAGGGCAAGTGATGCAAGAGAAATCAAAAGAGAGCCCCCAAGGCAGGCCTCAGCCTTGTTATACTCAATCTTAGAAAGGACTTGCCCTCACTCCTGCCAAATTCTGTATGTTAGCAAGGACAGTACAACCACACTCAAGGGAGAGGATAATACAAGGGGAGAGTACCAGGAAGTGGGGTGCTTTGTGGGACAGCTCAGCGGCTGCCTACAGCAGTCTGCCTCTACCCCCAGAGATTCACATGCTTCTCACAATTCAGACCCATTTCCTAAGCCTTGTGTTCAGCTTTGCACACAGGAGTAGGGTGATACCCAGAAGCCAAGAGCCCAGGCTGAACAATAGAGTTTGTGTCTCACTTCCCCACTGACATGTCACTGTGGAAATAGTTGCTGTGCCACAGAGCACAGAAATACTCAGCCTCATCCTCAGGCTGGGCCCCCGTATGGTGAGGGCGGCTTTGTTCCCAAGCAGGGAGCCAGAGAATCAGGCAGGGACACCTGGGTTCCTACTGCTGGTTTCGCATATCAGACCCCGGGGAGTCTGGTAGGGCTTCTGCTGCACCCAGTGGGCATAGTTACTGGTGGTGATGGCCCTAGCACTGGAACCACAGGAGAGTGTAACTGTCCCTCCAGGTGATGTGGACAGTGAAGTTTCCTGAGTCACCACAGCCTGGGAAACTGCTCCTGAATACAGAGACCCCATGGTCAGGATTGGAAATGGGAGAGGCAGGTTCAGTTTTGCCTTTCCAATTCCAGACCCAGAAAATCCCCCCTGACCTGTACAGTGAGCCAGAGGGTGAGCAGGAGAGGGGTCCAGGCCATGGTGGAGATGCCCCCAGGGCTGTGCTTCTCAAGACAACTCCCCCCAGGCTCAGCTTCCCCAGGTCCCTTTATAACCTCTAAGTCCCTGTGCAGAGTGCGGCATTCATGCAAATGAGCTCCCTCCCTAGAGGACTCAGCAATTTGACAGTTTATGATATGGTTTCAGGTCAGTGGCCATGTGTTAATGGGCCCTCCCCTATCCAAGGACCTGGTCCACAGCACCACCTAGTGTCTGTGGGGGGAATAGCACTGGTGGAAGACACCCTCTGGCAGGTCTTTCCTTGTGCCTCCTCACCTGCTTCTCAGACCTTCAGTTTGTAGGTGAAATTCAGACTGTCCCATACTCCAGGTGGGAATCCTGGTGGAGAAAGTTTTGGCAGGGGTGGCTTGAGTACCTCACCATCTCCCTCTCTTCTTAATTGCAAACCATAACCATATGAGTCAACCTGGAGCTGTCCTGGTGCATTAAGTCAGGTTCCCCCAGGAGCCCAGCTAACCTCTAGCATCAGAGGTTTGGTCTCTCCCAGGGCCCCCTAGCACACCAGGATTTATTTTATAAATTGAGATGTAATTCATGTTCATAAAATTTACCCTTTTAAAGTGTACCATTGGTTGGATTTAGTATATTCACAAGGTTGTGGAAATAATCCTTTTATCTAATCCAGGACATAATAACCCATGAGCTGTCATTTCCCAGCTGCACTTCTCTGTAGACATGGACAAATATTTAACTAATTTCTGTCTGGTTAGGTTTGTCTCTATGGAACCAGAGAATATGTAGCTTTTTGTGTGTGGCTTGTTTTAGTTATCATAATATTTTCAATTTCCATCCACAATGAAGCATGACTCAGTAAAGCTTTCCCTTTTATCACTGAATAACCTCTTGTTAGTGGATATACTGATGTTTGTTTACCATTCATCATTTGAAGGACACATGAGTTGTTTCCAAAATAGGACAATTATAAAAGATGCTGCAACGTACATTCTTGTGTAAATTTTTGCATGGTCACAGGTTTTCAATTTCTTTAAGTTATACTTTGGAGTGGAATTGCTGATTCTTTTGTTAATTCCATACTTACCTTTTTTGAGGAAGAGATGATCTCTTTTCCTAAGCAATTGCAACTGTTTTCATTCCCACTAGCACTGGAGGAGGGCTCCAGTCCCCCCAAGGTGGAGATGTGGAGTACAGATAACTGAAAGACACCTCTTCCGCCTATAGCTTACAGTGTGAAGTGCTCCCTTGTGGTTTTATTTGCATTTCCTTAATGGTAAGTGGAGTTGAGCATCTTTCATGTGTTTATTGTGAAGACATGTGCTGCTGGTGCCCCCAGAGCCATTCCTCACAGGCCAAGCACAGGCTCCCTGACCAGCCCTCTTAGACCCCTCCAAGCCCTGAGAGGGAGGGTCTCTCCATGCAAATCCCCCCTGGGTCTCACTCTGTAAGGACCACAAGGGCCATGGAGGTAATGGAGTCCAGTGTGTCCCCCAGGTCATTCCACTCAGCCAGGCCGAGAAGATGATTAGGTGATCAGAGCAGCTCTGTAATATCTCTACTTCATTGAGGTTCAATATGTGGAAAATCACATCTGCGTGTGGGATAGTCCTCTTCTTTGCCTTCCTGCAAGCCAGGATGTGTCACCGAGCAGAGATTTGCTGCCTGACATGCACAGAGGTCAATACTAGGACATTGGGATTTTTCTAAAAGAAAGAATTTAGTTGTGTGGCCAGCTGGCAAGGAGACAGGAGGCAAGGCTCAGATCTGTTCCCCAGATCTGAGAATTTATGGGAATTTTATGGGATGAGCACAATGGGAGGTGATAAGACGGAGTTATGCCTGATGGGTGAGGAGTTTCCCTTTGAGGTGACAAAAATATATGGGTAATGGATGTTGGCTAGGGTCACACAATATTGAGACTATAATGGCCACTGCTAATTGTAACTGGAATGTGGTTAAAATGGGAAGTTGTGTACTGTACATTTGTTACTGAAATAAGTTTAAGAAGAGGATAAACAAACAAATGAACAAATAAATAAAATTGGGAGAGAAAAACAAATCTCCCAGGCAGAAGAATGACAAATGATATCTGTACTACATGAACCCCAGGAGCAGGGGCATAACCACATGCTGTGAGCAGCGACTCCCTCCCAAAATGTATCAGGAGAAGGAAATCAGACAAGTTCTGATTGTGGGGCAGCCTCCAAAACGCCTGACCTGCTCTCCTCAGAATTTTAAAGTCATCAAAACCTATGGAAGTCTGAGAAACAGACACAAGCCAGAGGAGCCTAAGGGGACTCGGTGATGAAATGTCATGTGGTGTTTGCTTCAGGATCCTGGAGCTAAAGGATATCTGAATATAGACTTCAATTAACAATAATGTATCAACAATGGCTCATTAATTATAACAATTGTTATCTGGAATTATCATGAAAACCTGGGTTCAGTGAAAATGGAAACTCTGTACTATCTTCTCAATGTTCTCTAAATGCAAAGGTATCCTAAAAGTCAAAGGTATTTTGTAAAAAAGTGAGAAGAGAACTGATCCAGGCTACATTATAGGTGAACCTCAAAAACATCAAGTGAAGAAATTAATGAAAAAGCCAGTCATAAAGGATCACGTATTACAAGAGTCCATGTATCAGAACTACCCAGAATAGGTAAATGTCCAGAAAGTAGACTATTGGTTACTTAGGAATAGGAAGATGGGGAAGGGGGCTGAGACAAATGGCGGGGGGATCCTCTTTGTGAGGTGATCAAAATGTTCTAACTTTCCATTATGATGAAGGTTGCACAGATCCATAAATATACAAAGAACCGTTTCATAGTCCATTTTAACTTGCAGGACTTAATGGTATGTAAATCATATGTCAATAAAGTAGATTGAAAACTAAAAAGGAACCATTGTCACTGACACTTTAATTTTGTCCTGTGCCAGGCCATGGTGGAGTTGTCCCCTGGAGCTCTGCATCTGGACACCCCAAACTGTCTCTGAGCTGCCCGTCTCTTTTATCTGCATTCACACTTGGAGAGAGGACCCCACATGCAAATCATTGCACACTCCTTGAGGACCTCCCACCCCTGAGCTCTCCCTCAGTCTTCTCTGCTTGGGGCTGGGCAGGGCCTAGCCTGAGTTTCCTCAAAGGACAAGAGCACTTGGCTACTTTGCCCCAGGGGTGCTGAGTAGCAGGCCCCCCAACAAAGAGCCAGGTGACTGGGGTCCCAGCTGGGCAGCACCACAGCGTCCCCTGCTGCCTCAGGGCAGATTGACTCTGGTCTGGGAGGCAGAGCAGGGACCCTGGAGAGAGAACTGGTCTCTGCCCTCCTGCCCGCTGCCCCCTCCTCACAGAGAGGGGATGTCTTCATGGCCCAGGAGCCTCCTCTTCAGGCTGCAGCCTCTTCACCATGGCTATTCCCTGAGCTCAGTGTGGTGGCCTCCCCAGCAGGGAATCTCTGAGGACATGTGTTTCCACTGAGGACCTCACTGAGGAAATGTGCTGTGGAATCAGCAACCAGAAGGACAAAGGATAGTGAAAGACCAGCCAAAACCTAGCAATTGGGAAGCCTAGAATCCTGACTGTCCTCTCTCTTATACAGAATACCCTCTGGGGCAGGTGGGAGGCTCCCTTACAACCCAGGGAGGGATTGGAACAACTGTCATTAGGAACACTGACAGAGAGCTCAGCTCCTCCTGTGGCTGCTCCACTCAGGTGCATGAGGGACCACACAGACCTCCCTAAGCCTAGGAGGGTCTCCTTGGTTTCAGAATGGACCCAGTACCAGTGAGTCCATGGTTTGGAGGTCCACAAATAGAATGGGGAGACTGAGGGAGCAGAGGGTGGAAGGTAAGAGAAGAGGCTCCAGGCAGAATGGACTCCTGGATGTGCATCTGGGTTAAATCCACCATGGTGGGAGAAGTAAAAATCTGCGAGGTGAAAATCTAGACCTGTGGTGAGCAAACAAGACACTCATGTCAAGTCAGGACCCCTATTGTGTTTGTAAATATAGTTTTATTGAAACACACCCATGTGATATCGCTTATATATTTTCTGTGGTTGTTTTCTCACAACATCACTCAGAGAAATCCCTTTCAACTGAAGCCATTTGGCCTCAAAAGTGTGCAATATCTGTAAAATCACCCTTTCCTAAAAAGTTTGCCTCTTTCTGCTGTGGGCCTGCTCTTCCAATATGGGAGCCCCTGGCCACACGTGGCTGTAGGCACTTGAGCTGTCGAGAGTCTGAGGTGAGACTGCTGGAAGTGTAAAGCACTCCAGGCTTAGGAGTCTTATAAAAAATAAAGAACACAAAATATTTCATTAATATTTAGGTAAATTGATCAAGGGTTGTAATTATGAGAATATATGTAGTGGAATAAAATACATGATACACATTAGTTTTCTCTAATTTTTATTTTGTTTCCATTTTACCCTTTTTATGTTGGAATATACTTCATTACACATGTGGCTCTCATTCCATGTCTCGTGGACAGCGCCCTTCTAGACTGAGAGCAGTCAGGAGGGGCTGTGAGGGAGGGTGGGCTCATTTGCAGTGTTCTTCTCTGATCTGACCATCTGGGTCTTTGTGGGGACAGGAGCACAGGGAAAAGGATAATAATATGACCCTTGTCCCCTCGGACTAGCTGGATACCCAGGACCCCCTGATGTTTCTCAGAACTTGTGATGGAGACCTGGTGTCTGCAGATGGTCTTTTCTGATGTCACCACCAAGGAGGACTGATGCTACACTCCCTTATATGCTTCTGTGGCTGGGACATTAATTTTTACGATACTCCAATTCAAGGTACAACACCATCCCTTCCATGACATCTGGAATTTCAGACCATTCAGCCTGCACATTTAAATGCTTAGCTTAAAACTTTACAGGGCATTTGAATTAGAATTAGAATAAAAATGTGAAAATCACTCTGTACAGCCTCTCCTCCTCCCTTGAAACTCCAGAAAAATTAGGGTAACCACAATAATCAATGTCATATATTGATCCGGGAAACCAGATTCCAATGGTCCTCTTTTAGATGGAGTATAAACATCCATCCAAATCCCCACACCGAATGATCATACCCATATTTGTTGCTTCCCTTTTCCTGATGCTCAAAAGTCTATCCACATCCAAGTCTTTGCCATCACATCTCCACAGTGGACGTTTTATGACACTTTTTTCCTTTCCTTTCCAATTTCACTTCTCTAGGAAATTACATCATCATCCTACCCATGGATTTTGGCCTCTGCTTCCTATCTAACCTCCCTGTCTCCTTCTTGCACCGGTTTATCCATCAATCCTTTCTGCATTCCACTGCTAGAGAGCTCTCTCTGCATGTCAGTGTGACCACGCCACTCCCAGTTGAGAACCTTCCTTAGCCCAGGAGGCCCTGACAGTCAAGCACACACTCCTCTGGATGAGTTTCCTCCATGAACTGGCCAAGTCCTTCCTTGGCATCTTCCAGAGTCCTCCAGATTTGCTTTCCCTGGCCTGGGGCCACTCCAGGTACTTTCACTCTCTCCCACTCAATTCTGTAGGTTTTGGCAAGATATATAATGGCCTGTGTCTGACACTGTAATGTCATTCAGGATGATTCCCAAGTCCTGAAAATGTCCCCATATTGCACCTGTTTTTCCCTCTGTCTATCCTCAGAACCTCCATTGACCACTACCTCCACATCAATGATAATTTTCTCTAAATCTAAAGGTCTCCTAAAAGTAAAAGTTATTTTGTAAAAAAGTGAGTACTGATACAGTCTACAATATAGATAAACCCAGAAACATTATGTGATGAAACTAATGAAAAATCCTTTCATGAAGGCTCCCGTATTACATGAGACCATGTGTACGAAATACCCAGAATAGGTGAATGTCCAGAAAGTAGTATAGAGGCTACCTCGGTGTGGGAAATGGGGAAGAGGACTGGAACAAATGGGGATGGGCTCTCTTTCTGGGGTAATCAGAGTGTTCTGAAATTAAATTATGATGATGGTTGCACAGATCCATAAATATACTAAAAACCATTTCATAGTCCATTTTAACTGGGGAATTAATGGTATGTAAATCACATGTCAGTAAAGTAGTTTGAAAAAGAACCTGGAATGGGGATGCTATATGATAGCCACAGTCACCCTCTGCTGGTGTCTGTCACATACCATCAGAGGGACAACCAGCCTCCCTGAGCAGGGGCAGGTTTTTGTCTCAGTTCCCCATGTGTCTGGAGCGCTGTTTTACCACTGAGCTACTGTCTCAAGTTAAACAGCGATAGTCAGCCTCGTCATCAGCCTGGAGGCCTGAGATGCTCAGGGAGGCCGTGCTGCCTGACTTGGAGCCAAGGAACTGAGCTGGGACCCCTGAGGGCCGAGTAATTCCCAGCATCACAGTCCTGGGGGCGCCCCCAGGGAGCTGCTGGTACCAGCCTACAGGATAACTTCCAACGTTGTTGCTGTTTCCACTGCAGGTGAGGGTGACATTCTGACCAGCAGACCCTGACACCGAGGCCTCCTGGGTCAGCCCTGAGTGTGCCCAGAACCCTGGAAGAAGGAGGTGGAGACACAGAGGGTGAGTCAGGGCTACTGTCCACACCATGATCTCAAGTGAAGTGAAGAAATGGAGTCCCAGGCATCCCCCCACCATCCACTCTCCTCTTCCAAAGTTGGTTACCTGGGCAGAGAGTGAGAAGAGTGAGGGAGATGAGTCCAGGCCATGGTGGAGATGCCTCAGAGCTCTGCTTCCTGAGCCCTGCAGCTGAGCAGATTGGCCCAGGTCTCACTTATCCTTTCCCCTCAGTTGAGGTGAGAGAGGACCCCTTCATGCAAATGTTTTCTCCTCCCCCTGGCTGTCCCTGGGCCTGACTTTGGTACAAGCTGAGGTTGGGTTGTGGCTGCAGGAGCCTCTGCTGGCACCTGGGGAGGTCATAGCTGCTGAGCCCCAGAGCACACAGAGCAGAGGGCACTGGACAGGCTGCCAGGCCTGGTCCCAGCTGAGATCTCCCCATCGATCCCCAAGGGACAGGCCCCCAGAGCCCCTGCTGTCTCAGAGCCTAAGTTCCTTCATGACTGAGTCAGCTGGAGCTGACTAGAGAGAGGAAGAGCCTGTGGACTTGCCCCCCTTACTCACCACCCTGTCCTACCATAGGGTAGTGGGGGGCTGCCCATCACCCAGGGGCACCTCATTGGCCTCTGCCTGGAGGCCACAGCTCTATCCCTCAAAGTAGGGGCCTCCTGAGTCTGAAGACCTGCCCTCTTCTCCCACCATTTATGTTGTTGTTGGGGAGGGGGCAGAGGTGACTGACCCTCAGAGGGGATTTGTCCTGTCCCCAAGGAGCAGGAGGGCAGAGGAGGAACAAACCCTCCCCAGCCTCTACTTGGGAGCCCAAGGGCACAGACTCCTGTGGTTCATCACACACCTCACCCCACCATGGTGGATCCAGTCTCCATAACCGTCTTCAATTGTCCCCATCCTCAGGCTTGCTGGGACAGGGGTTCCCCAATCAAACTCCACAGGGAAATTAAGATAATATTTATGATGTCATACTATAGGAACTGATACAAGTTTTAAAATTATTTCATACAAATGTGTAACAATCATGACACTATTTCAGATTTCTTCATGTCTCTATAGAGAAAAGCATACTTCATAACACTAGGTGTAGATTTTAAGAAAAATAGTAAAAGCATATCAAACAATTTTTAATATAGTATAAAGGAATTGGCAAATATGGCATTTTATTTTTTAATTTTTTAACTTTAATTTTCCTGGCAGATACAATCCTCTGTTCAAATTTATTAAAGGCTCTATTATTTTATTCCAGTTGAGAGGAGCTCCATTCATATACTTGACGTGGTCTTGGCTTAGACTCTGGAGCTCTGGGGTCTGGGAAGGGCAGGGGATGGATATTCCTATGGGAGCTTGGGGGTGGGCAGCTGAGGGGGCTGTGAGGACAGCTGAGAAGGGGGTCTGGGGCTGGAGATGTGGGGCCCTCAGAAAGGCCTGCAGAACTGTTGTTTTTGAGGAAAACTCCTTGTTTCATGTGGGGGACATGCCTGTGTTTAGGAACATTCTGGAACCAGAAACAGGGAGAGCAGGAATCCTTTGCTGGAGGAGGAGAAGGATCAGGTGAGCTCTGGTAGGGGAGGGGTCAGGAAAGTTGAAGACAAGGAGCTTCAAAGAATCATATTTAGGAAAGAATGTGACAGAACAGGGGGGAGACCTGCGAGGCTGTGTGTAAACACTGGCTTCTCTGATGGCCTCTTACTGTTCACAGGGTAATGGCCAGAGAGTCCCCAAAAGGGGCTCTGAAATGACGTGTCCACCTAATCCTCAGTACAGCCTTGGAAGAGCCCAGATGAGAGAGACAGAAAGTATAATGTGAATATGCTCCCATGTTTCCCTTTATAAATAGTGAATATTTATGTCTTTTTATAGAGTTTAAAATTTGTCCCTCCAATTCTATGTGCATATGTTACAGGGCACTTTCTAGATTCTCCATGGGGTCATGTGATATGTACAGTTAATGTGCGGAGCAGGGGCAGCAGGAAGTCCTCTATGCAAGGCCCTGGGCCCAGGGGAGGTCCCTCTACTGGGGTCTGAAGCCACAGGGCACCTGCACTCATCCCCTCAGGTCCCTAAGTGACTGGCTGGCTGAGGGAGCGGCATGCTGGGCAGATCTGGGCCTCATTTCTCCTTGGTCAGGAGCCCTGTGTGAGCCCTGAGTCTGGTGGCCACGCAGGAGTGTGGTCTCTGGTCATTCCTGTCCCCTGAGCTGGGGGTGTCTGGAGCCAGCCCCCTCCACCCTCTCCATCATCTCCCCAGGGGGCTCTGTGCCCTGAGCACAGACTCTGCAGGCATGAAGCTTAGAGGCTCTGAGGATGTGTTCTCGGCCATGGCTCCCTTGAGTGTTTACAGGGAAGCAATCCTGGCAGTCATGCAGGGGAGAGGCTCAGACCCTCAGGTGAGAGTGAGCCAGAATGAGGCTGGGGTGTGAGCCTCACCCTTTATAATGGGCTGGGTTTTGAGCTCAGAACCTGTGAACACCCAGCCAAGGTCTCCTGAGCTAGTCCTGGTCCCAGGCAGAAGGAGGGCACGAGGGGCCAGAGAGGCAGAGGGAGGTTTTTGTCTCACTTCCCCATGTGTCTGGAGCACTGTGGGAGCACCAGTTCTCTTATCATATGCTGAGCAGTAATAGTCAGCCTCGTCCTCAGGCTGGAGGCCCGAGATGGTCAGAGAGGCCGTGTTGCCTGACTTGGAGCCTGTGAACCGATCTGGAATCCCCGTGGGCCGAGTAGTTCCCAGCATCACAGCCTTGGGGGTGCCTCCGGGGTGCTGTTGGTACCAGCCTGCACCTAATGCTGCTATGCCGATGCTGCTGGTGCTGCTGGCCCTGCAGGTGATGGTGACTGTCCCTCCCAGAGACCCCGACACCGAGGCTTCCTGAGTCAGTGTAGACTGTGCCCAGGACCCT